>BPLR01014542.1:0-179388 GCA_021605095.1 Caerostris extrusa
CATGCGTACATACATAGTGTGTCACGTGTGTAACATCGAATATATGTTTAGTATTATATGGAGCGTTTAAAAATTTACTATTTTAGCCACACCTCGGGAATACATTTCGAAAGAAATATCAGAAGATAAGATATATAGCATAAATATCATGAGTAAATTGAATTTTAATTTAACACAATTGTAAATATATTTTCTTCTAGACATACAATGATTTTTAAAATAAATGTTTTGTTGGCAGTTGGTGACTGTTAAATGTAATAATGAATGCTATGATAAATTTTTTTATGACTTAAATAGGAAACATTTTCTTTCTTATTATCTTCTTATTAATTATCATAAAGTATGTGCGTTTTATTCTATTAACCTTTGTACATAATTATTCACCTCCCCCTCTTCTCTATTCTAAACAATAGTTCCGTATAAGAAAGCTTGAACAATTTAAAAGTATCCAAGAAATATGCAAGCTTCTTCAGCGACGAAAAGAAATCGCTAAAGTCTATGAACTGCCATCCATCAACGCAATATATACCGTGTACCACATACTCAAGAAAATCTAGCTTTTCACTCACCTCAATAAATATGATAACTTGATAAGAATTTGTGGCATGTGCGCAATGAGGAGTTTTTTTAATTTTTGTCTTTAAAAGTGTAAAAAAAAAAAAAGGTTAAATTTATTTAAATCTTCAAGAGGTATTAAAAATTAAAATCACTGATGAATAAGTAAAAGTTAGAAACTACCGGGCGACTAGATCGATTTTGAAGAAGATTATAGCCTCGCAAAGTTCTGTTATTATTATTTTATCATGCCCTTGCAACACGTAATAAACTTTTGCAGATGGGGTAATGCAAAAATAAGGCTCTTAGTACCAAAGTTATCATAACAAATGTTTGATCGTCCAAAAACTGATAGCCTGTAATTTTATCTTTACATAGATCGTCTTCTCTTTTTTTCTACAGAAAAGGTTGAATGCGCAACATTGAGTAATGCAATTATGGCAATTTACCTAATTTAATAGAATTTTAAATTCAGCTTGTATATACGATTAGTGGTTTTGTTTTTCAGTTTCGAAAAATTTCAATGCTAAGTAATTTGATGATCTTCCTTTTATTTTTAAACTAATAACTCTCTGATTTCAAAAAGAAATCAATAATATTTTCAAATGCAAATATATTTATTGCATATAATTAATGAAGAGAGCTTCGGTTTATAAACCAAGTATGTTCTGTTGCGTTCCAATTAACTTATCTGAAAAGATCGTGATTTAAGCGCATGACTAAAGTTGAGAATTTGAAAGAAAAGTTCATTTTTGATCCTAAACAGTAAGATTATTTTTGAAAAATTATTTTAAAGGGTAGGCAAAATTTAATTCAGGAATTTGAAGTATTTGTTTTAATCACTCAAAAGGGCTATTACCACTTAATAATGAAAAGTCAACATTGATTCCAATGTATCCATTTAACAAATACAAAGCGCATATAAAAAAAAAAAATCAGATTAAAAATTTTTTTTTATCAAGCGCAGTGATAAGTGTTACTGGAGTCCGTAGCATATCTTGCTTCTACGCCCTGCCGGTGAAGGAAATTTAGTGAACAGCGTGGGTGCAGCAACCCTTGCTTATGTCAAAAGATTAACTGTCTCTGTATTGCCAACAGCATTAGAACAACAAATGAACAATGTAATTATCAATAGATAAGCTTATTTCACAGCCAAAAAGCTAGAGAAAACCCTTTTATTAAAATTTATTTTATTTTACTGGAATATTTTTATTAAACACTAATAAAAATGTAAACACATATGACCATTAAACCATAAGAGGTAATTTGACCTCAATCTTCTTCATTTATTGAAAATTCTAGAAAATGTTCAAAAGATACTTTTCATAAGTGCCATTTTCATTTTCAAATGTTCCTAATAATATGGCAAAAATAATATTACATTGAGGAAAATAGTATATCTTTTCGTTTTAGAACTTTTGTATCAGAATATTTCTCTCTGTGAGGATAACTACCTTATTTCAAAAGAAATCCATAAGAATCTCAAAATGCAAATATTTTTTTTAAATTACATATCCCAAAGAGAGTCGATTTTATAACCCAAATATAGTTTTATGTTTGATTATTATCTGTTATTTCAATAATTTAGGGTGAAGTAACCTTCAAAAGTTGAGTTCCAAAGTTTTACTCCATTGAAATAATAATTATTACGAAAATTATTTTAAGGGTTTTGAAACCGAATTAATATATGGATTAGGGTTACTTGTATGGTTTGTTTTTACTTGTCGTACGGTCATCTAAAAATAATGTTAGCTAAACAGACCGGGACCTACGGTTTAAACGCCGTCTGATCTGAACCACTACAAAGTAACCATGGCACCGTCACCAGAACCCGAAACCTGTAGTACCAAGAGCCAGAGCGCTAGTCAGGCGGCCATTCAGGCCCTTATTTGTATGGGAGTCTATGTGTAAAGCAATAAAAAAAACAAATAGGAATTTTTCAGCAGTAAAATATAAAGCAAATCAAACATATTTATAAGCATATGTTGTTTACAATATCACTGTTTATATGAAAACCCAATCCTTATTAAACAGTATAAGTCCAAAAGTAAGACTAATTTTAAAAATTTAAAAATTTCCGTGGCTTATGGAATTTCAATTTTTTTTTTTCTTTAAGTTGCCGACACTGTCTCAGACTCTGTGTGAAATTTTACACCCAAAATATTCACTAGTGTTTGAGTTACGCCATTTAATGAGATGTCACACATAACCGATTCCGGCGATTTTTGAAATGCCTGAAATTAACTGAGCGCTACAAAGAATTTGCATTAAATTCCTGAGCCCAGGAAACGCAGGAATGCCTAAAAGAACAGCTTCAAAACATTCCCTTACAATGTCTTGGAAAAGAAGAAATGTTTAGAAGTGTGGCATAAACAATTCAAATGAAGAGAACGCGAAGATGAAGAGCCCTAGTCGACCATCAATCCCCAATGGACAGCTCACGTCCAAAATTAAAGATTTGATACGCTTGCAAACCGTTGAGTTACAATTAGAAACTTTTCTGATGATGTTGGAAATTTCTCAAAAGAGATCATTGTCCATCATTTTTTGGGCCTCCCCAAACGCGTCCAATCTCGATTGGTACCGAAACACTGAATGCCAGCACACACTGCATTGATTCTTCGTGAATTTGTCGCCCAAATTGAAACCCGCATCGTTCCACAACCGTATCTCACCCCTGCAATTTACTCCCTGAACTCAAAAAGACCACCCAAAATACCAGGTTTTGAGTCGGTTGAAAAGATTGAACGTGAATCGGTGCGAGCTTTGAAGGCCATCCCCTGCCGATGACTTTTTAGCATGCTGCATTGAGGATTGAAAACAAAAAGTTGGCATAAGTGCATCGTGTCCGAGGGGATTACTTTGAAAGCCGATGAAATAAACCCAAAGTATAAAAATTAAGAGTTTTAAAAAAATATTTAATAATATTCTAATTGGTCTTCCTTTTTGGGCACAGTAGTATTTCTCGAAAACTTGATTTGAACGTTATCGGTTGCTTAAAAAAATTTCCCTCGAATGTTACGTTTGCCAATTGGGGCCCGAATGGCCGAGTGGTTAGCGCTCTGGTGCTCGGTACCACAGGCTTTCGGGTTCGAGTCGGCAGTGCCATGGATGTTTGTAGTAGTTCGGAATCCACTTTAAACCGTAGGTCCCGGTCCTAAGAGGATCGTAGAGCGTTGCGCGGGCATTGTTACTCAGCGACCGTATCTTCAAATTACACGCGCCCGCTGGGTAATGCAAATGAAAGTAACGTCTGTGTGCAGCGCTTGCCTTAAGGCATCCAAGACCGTTGTCTATGTTTACAATGCATTAGAACAACAACCTTGTCAACTGCGGTAACTGGGTCTTTTGCAGAATCCTTCCTCAAAGAAAATTTTTTTTTCTTCTTCCTCTCCATTCTTAAACCACGCTGTCAGAAAATGATCCTACCATCGCCACAAAAATTCTGAGATCACCTCCATTTTTCAAATACTATTATTTTTCCATGCAATAGAAAACAAGTAATATAAAAAAATTTAATGTCAATTCCTGCCTTTTCTTTCACTCCCCCATTGCAGAAAGTCCTTTATAAATAAAAGTTGAAATTTTCCTTTTACCTCAAGCCATCTATGCAGATACATGCAACTTAAATCTTAAAAAAACTAAAATGAATGAATTAAATTTAATTACTGAATTAATATTTGAAAACTGCATCATTCAGTGTCATCCACTACAAGTTAAAAAAAAAAAATGTATTCGAACTCGAGGGATGAATGGAAAGTGTTTTATGAACGATTGAAATGTGAACAAGATATACAGGGAGAGTGTGAGCTTACGAAGGAGTGGGAAAAAAAGATTGATTTTATCATAGATGTTAAAGGTGTTTCAATGATGAGGAAGATATTCGATCCACTCGATTTTGTATCAAGAACATGCGTTTTCAGATATTATTTAAAACCCAAAATCAGATAATTTTATGGGATTTATTGAAAAAAAGAATCGGGATATTGTATGCATCATGGCTTTTAGTAAAAAATGGATTCTTCATTGGTAAATGGGCTTTGAAGCTGTTGTTCTAATGCAGCTGGCAATACAGAGACAGTTCATCTTATGCCATAAGCAAGAGCTGCAATGACGCTACTCATTCAGCACTACCCAGGATGTGCGCGCAGCTGGAAGATAGGGCTACGGATGCGAGTCAGCACTACCCCCGCAACGCTCTACGATCCTGAGACCTAGTACCCTACGGTTTTACTTGATTCGGAAACCATTACAGGAAAACATCCCTTGGCACCGCAGGAACTTGAACCCTGTGGTACAGAGGCCATTCAGGCCCCAACTAGCGATAAGTTAAAAATGTAATATTTCAATGTGAGACGTTGAGACTCTTGAAAACGAGCAGATTGTTCCACTTCAACACTCACATAGCGGCCAAAAGTGAGTAGTAATAGTTGGTGAGTAATGAGTAGTTGTTATTTCTTTTACCTCCGACACAGGAATGAATGCTATCACGAGTGTGAGCTAATAGAAGGAATTGAAAAAGGAAACCCACATTCTGAATCCCCGCCACGTGTGGTATTTCTTTTGCGGAGCCTTCGTTTTAATTACATATCGGGGCATATTGATTAATACCGTAACAGGGTCCAACAGATGCCAGTATTGATCAGGACTTTGGCCTCAGGTTTGGATGCTGGATACTTATGACAGTCAGCTCGGTTCGCTCGGATGTCGACGGCGGAACCTTATTATAATACCAGAAGGGCCGTGGACGCCTAAGGTAGCTATTCATTGTTTGCCGGACATTTGGGAATTGGGGCTTAAATGAAATGGATACATTTGCATTGGGTTTGTATCATGCAATCGCGCCGATTTGCATTGTGGCAGGTAGAAAGACATCGTATGTAGGGATTGCAATATCGGACTAAAAGTTCAAATACCGGTATTCGGCATTTTTTAGAGATCTTAGATATCGATACCGGTTTTAATACCTTGGTAAGTAGAAATTTTAAAGCAAGAAAACACACGTGTTTTTTTTTTTTTTTTTGTTTTATTTTACCAAGTTTTATTAGAGAATGTAAATATCACAAAAAAAACACTGAAAATGGCAAACTAGTCAATGCTGTCATTTTACTTGTAATTTTATCCAAATTATCTTTTTTTTTTTTCCCAAAAATTCACAATCTCTGATGACTTGGGCTTAGAAACTGCGCTTAAGTTTGTATTCCACGTACTAGATTCTTTCCTCTTTAATAAATTTTGTATCATGTTTCGCTTTTTTAAATGTGTGGAGTCCGCTGTAGTTCCTCCATTCAATTTGATAAATCTTGAACATTTTTTACATTGTGCCACCCTATTATTTTCATCCTATAAATAATGAAACAAAACCGAAATATTATCAACTGATTTTGTATGTTCTTTAAAGTTATTCTTATTCGTTATTATGGAGTATTATTTATTAGTATAGATATATAATAAATCTGAAAAAATATTTGCAACTCTAAAGTATGATATGTAAATACAATATGAATAACAGACTCACCAATTTAAAAAAAATATCTTTTATGAAAAATTACACTTTTTCATAACTACAACCTTGTTTTCAGAGATAAGAATTCTGAAATAATAATTCACAGATAAGAATAAGAATTTTACAGATAAGAATCCTAATTTCTAGTAAATACCGAAAAACCGGTATTTAAACTTGCGAATACCGGTATTACAAAAATCGTACAAATGGCTCAAAAATACCGGTATTCAGTATCCCGGTATACCGGTATTGCAATCCCTAATCGTATGCTTTCATTAGCAAACACAGAAACAATTTAATTCTTAATAACATCAGAGTATTAAATAATAACCAAAAAAAGATTGACATAAATTATCACGTTTTAAATTGCGTTTATCCACCGGTTATTTGTATCGGTTTCTAAATTATGAAGTTTTTCAATAGTCTTATGGCATCGACAACTGGTCCTTAACTGTACCGAATTTAAACTTAAATTCTTTGATTTTGTATTTTACTTTTATTTATTTTTAGTATTTTTTAGACTTTTTTTTTTTTTTTTTGAGTACTATTCATTTAATTTAAGAAACTTTACCCTGTCATATTTTTATTACTAACATTAATGCAGCCAATTAAAATTAAAATCACCATATCTATGAATTAGATGAGGAGGTTAAGGGTATTTTCCCCCATTGGTACTCCTTAATCGGTACGCCAGTCGGGTATCGACAGCGGAACCTTTGTAATATCAGAATGTGCTGGACGCCTTAAGGTGCAGCTATTCATTGTAGGGTGCGAGACATTTGGGAAATGAGGGTTTAAATGAAAGGGATACATTTGCATTGGAATTGTCGCGTCGACTTGCATTGTAGCAGATTGAAAGACATCGTATGTTTTGAATAGCGAAAACAGAAACGATTTAATTCTTAATAACATCAGAGTATTAAGTAATAATCAAAAAGATTGACATTTTTTGTTCTGATGCAGCTGGTAAACATTTAGACAGCTTGATGCCTTAAGGCAAGCGCTGCACAGACGTTACTCATTTTGCACCCAGGGGCGCGTGTAACTTGAAGATAAGCCATGGACGTGGAATAACAATGCCCCCGCAACACTCCACGATCCTGTTAGGACCGGGAACTACGGATTAAAGTGGGTTCCGAACCACTGCAAACAACCATGGCACCACCGAAACTCGAACCCGAAACCTGCGGTACCGTACTTAGAGCGCTAGTCACTCGGCTATTCAAGCCTTTTAGACTGACTTAAATTATGAAGTTTTTAAATTGCGTTTATCCATCGGTTTTCTGCATCGGTTTCTAAATTATAAAAAGTTTTTTTCTATAGTCTTGTGGTCCCTAATTGTACGAGTCCCTAAGTGCATCTAATTTAAACTTAAATTCTTTTCTTTTATTTATTTTTTTTACATTTTTATTTTTGTATGTTACTTTTATTTATTTTTAGTATTTTTAACTTTTTGTTGAGTACCATTTATTTAATTTAGAAACTTTATCCTGTCCTATTTTCATTACTAACATTAAAGCAGCCACTTAAGGAGGAGGTTAAGGGAAGGAATTAAGATGAGAGGTTAAGGGGTTATAGCCCCGTGGGTACGCCAGTTGCCAGTCGGATATATCGACATCGGAACCTTATTGTATTGCCAGAAAGTGCCGGACGCCTTAAGGTGCGGCTGTTTATTATTGGGTGCGAGACATTTGGGAAATTGGGGTTTAAATGAAATGGATACATTTGCATTGGGATTTGTAGCATGCAACTGCGTTGATTTGCATTGTAGCAGATAGAAAGACATTGTATACAAAAACAGAAATGATTTTGTTTTTAATAACATCAGAGTATTAAATAAAGATAATTAAAAATATTGAAGTAAATTATGAAAATTTTTTAAATGCTGTTTATATAAGGCAGGGGTCGCCAAACTACGGCCCGCTGGCCAAATCCGGCCGCCAGTGTCATCCATCAGGCCCACGACAGTGAATAGGTTATTGCTACTGTAATAAGTTGGATAAAAAAAACACAGAATGATAATAACTCGGTTTCATTGACTTGCTAGGTAAGAGCTTAATGACAAGCATAATACGCGGAAAATTTAACTTAAGCATAACAACTAACAAATAATTGAAATGAATCCCACTAACATTATAAACTGGGAACATCCCGTTGTTAACCTCGGTAAAGTTATGCTGGGGTAAAAAAGGTATCGCATAGGTATGTATATCGATGTTTGGAATGTATATATCCTAAATCAAACATATAATTTTTATATAACAGGAACGGAAAAGCTAAATGAACGCGAATGAAAACCGCGGGGATCCACTTGCAAAAAAATACTAATGAGATTTGTGCAATTGTGATTTTCACTGACAATAGTTTCTAGTCAGTAAGCCTATGCTCGCTCAAAAGCTCAATACTCGGCGACTGGTCTAGAAATTATAGATAATGGCAGAAAAATTAAAAAGGTTTTGGCCCTTCGTACTTTCTGGAGTAAGCAGTAAGGCCCTAAGGCTGGAAACTTTGGAGACCCCTGATCTAAGAGATACATTTTTTTTTTTTTTGCATCGGTTTCGTTAAGACAGGAAAGTGGAGTGTTATGAAACCAACTTCAATCTCTAAGTAAATTTGACCGTACCTGTTTCAATATTTCTTCAATAAGGGCCTCATGGTCGAGTGGCTAGCACTCTGGCGCTCGGTATCACAGGGTTCGAGTCCCGGAGCTGTCATGGATGATTGTAGTGGTCGGAATCCACTTTAATAGGTATGTCCCAATCTGATAGAATCGTAGACCTCTGTGTTACTCCGCGTCCGTAGCCCATTTTGAAGCTACACGCTCCCCCTGGGTAGTGCTCAATGAGTAACATCGGTGCAGCCCTTGCTTATGGCTTAAAAGATAACTGCTTCAGTATTGCCAGCTGCATTAGAAAAAAAAATTTCTTCACTGTTGGGGGAGCATATTCTTTAAATTCTTGTGCACTATCTGTTAAAAATTCGCTAACGCAATTTAGTTTCAGAAGGCTTCTTCAAAAGTTTAGATTTTTTTAATGTGTCAACATATTCAGTAAAAAACTCGTAAATGAAATGTTTCTTTTTTTCTGTTTCATGTAAATCACGCTTTTAAACTGGAAAATGTGTGAATTATTTATTGGATATCCACATTAAGATAAGAATGCAAAAAATTCTGAAATAATTACCAAAACGCAAGAAAAAAATATTTTTCAAATAATATTTTTACATTTTTTATTTTCAGGCTAGCACATATAATCTGGCATGGCTTCATAAAATAAAATTTATGAACTCTTTTACTTAGATTCGCGTCTGTTCTAGGCTGCTTCTTCGCTTTCTTCATCTCTAGCATTGGCCCTCTGGCCTTTGCTACCACAGGCTTCAGGTTTGAATCTTGGCGGTGGGTGGATGTCTATAGGTCCTGTTAAATTCACGGTGTGTAATTCACGTTAAAATGTAATTCCCGGTCTAATTAACCTAAAGTGTGCACACAATTACATTAGAGCAACAAACCAAACCAAACTTACATTGGCCATACTATTGGATCCATTCCGATTTTTGATACCTTCACATTTTGCATGGATTTATTTGTTGCTCTTCTGTTACAGTCTGATGAATAATTTTTTTTCTTAGACGTAATTGGAAATTTAACAATTTTGTATTGCTACGAACTTTATATATTGTTATGAACTTTACACTAAGTTCATTTAAACAATCTCCCTATAAATACATCTTTTTCTCCCTCTTCCTAAACTTACTTCTATGACTGGCGAATTTCGAACATCCGAAGACGACGGAGTGGTTTGGTTTGGTTCCGTTTGTCGCTCTACGGTCATCTTGCGCACACGAGGGCTAAAGAGACCGGGACCTACAGTTTAAAATGGATTCCGAACCCTTCACAGACATCCATGCAATACGACAGGATTCGAACCTGGAGCCGACGATGGAGATGGAGAATCCTGGTCAGAAGAAGGGTCAAAAACTCAGATAATTCAACAACTTAAAAAAAAAAAAAAAATAACGCCAAATTGGCGTAAAAGTAATTTATCAAAAATTGCGTAATTTTTTAACACAGATCCAATTGGAAATTTTTTTTAAATTTTATCAGGCTTTGAAAAAGTATTTCTACCAATTTCGGTAAAATTTCGATGTAAATTGAATGTACTGAATTGATGTACACAGAAACTACGAGAAATAAGATAAGTTATAAATAATATATTTCCTTTTCGTCTTGTATGATTCATTTTTCGTCGATGTGAAAAACTTAAAATTCGTTCGTTAAAAGTTTAAAGGTGTCAACAATATTTCTCTTGTAATAATTGTAATAATGTAATTCTGTAAGGATGGCAGTTCGTGTTGTAGCCAACTGTATTAAATGTAATAGAAATCTGTGCTGCTATACATTGATAATCGGAAATATTTTGATTTGATAAAGTTGACAAATTTCTTAAAACATTTTCAAATGAGTCAAAAAGTTAAAATTCTTGTATTGCAATTTTAAAACAAAGCTACAAAAAATAGCAAACCGACATATTTTTTGAGCAGGGCGTCTTTTTAAAAATAGAAAAACTGCTCCTTTTTTTTAAATAAAATAATGGCAGAAAATATTAAATCATTATTCATTAAAATTGAAACAGAAATACCTCTGAATGACCGAGAAATTGAAATTTAAACGAAATTGTATTAAAACTTTAAAAAAAAAAATTTTTTAGTAAAAATAAATAATTATTATGTGGGGAATAAATAACTGAAAGGCAATATTTTCTATAAAGACATTTTAATAAAATAAATTTAAAATTTTGTTTTTCAGATATTTTTATTTCACACGTAATTACGAATGTGGATAATATTATTATTGTTTAATAGTGGAATAAGCGTTACTAAATAGGAAATCTTCAATTTGTTAATAAGATTCGGAAAAAATTAATTAACTCTAAATTAATCAATAAAATGCCTTGCGAAGCGAATGTAGCCCGATTAAAATTTGTCAAGTATCTCTTATAAAAATATTTTTATTTTCCAATGGCAGATTATGAATAATTACAGCAATAAAAAGAACAACGAAGAAAAAAGAACAGAGAATACAACAAAACATGCTGAAACAGAGTTCATTTATCTAACATATCACTAGCCTCCAAATATCGCTCGGCGAGAAAAAAGTCTTGCTCAGAGCAGGGTGAAGTGGATGTGTGGAGTCCATGGCCTCTGCATATCGGGAAGGAACCATTTTGAGTCTGTAAAGATAGTTGCGCAGGCAGTCGGTTGTCAAATTAGCCTCCATAATAGCAAAGACGTCAATATCCTTCTCACACAGAGTCAGCAAAAACTCTGCGCGCTTGGATTGAGACAGTCCACCGGCATTCCACTGTAGGATCAAAGTGAGGGGAGGGAGACATAATGCCAAGTTGCAGATCTTTTAGCCGCTGAAAAGTGTTACCAGGTGCACCACGGGAGGTAGATCTCTGCGCACCCTCTCTTATATATTGTAATTATAGTAATATAGTAAACTGTAACTGTGGTTCCACCTACCGTGTTACCACCTGCAACCGTATTCCTCCTACGCACTGCAAAGAGCGACCCTTGCGGCGTCCGGTGAAGTTCAGTTGGCATCAAACCTCCACCCGAGAGGACGCAAGGCGCTACTGGCTCAAAATAACAATCTCTCTTCCCGAAAGCTAGAAAGTGGAATCCTTCCAAGTAAATATAAGTAAATATCTCTGAAGGTGTGTATATTAATCTTTGTGGAGTGTTATGTCCGTGTTAGTCATTAAAGTGGTGTGTTTTGTTAAATGAGTGTTCTTGTGTCCTGACCACACCCAGATTGAGCTGCATTAACAAACAAAACGACGACATCCACTGCAAAACTAAATTCCTCGTTCATCAAAATCTCTTCCAGGTACACTTTTACACCGAGTCGTATGGTTTGCAGGACTCTGCCTGTGATGAGACCCTATACCGGTTTCCACACTTTCAGGTTCATGGGAACACATAAATTTTTTATTTACAGGCACTATATACATACATATACAGTAGAACCTCTGTAAGTCGAACCTCCACAACTCGAAAAAAAATTTTCGTTCCTTCCCTTCAAGCCCCAAAACCTCCATGAAATTTCAATAATAAGTCAATCCCAACAAGCCATTTTGGTATATATTTTCGCTCCGTAACTCGAAAAAAGAATTGGACCTCTGTATCTCGAACATTAGCAATGTTTGATTTTTACAACGTTTACAACTCGATCATTTGAAACTAATTACCTCTATAGCTCGAAGAAAATTAAGTTACAGACAATGCACGTCATTGTTTCTTAGAAAACAATGTATGAGTATATAGTAAATAGAATAAACAATTCTATGAAATAGCAACTCGGAAGAAAAAGAATTTTCTGCTCTTTATAGCTTAGATGATGCTACAGATAGAGAACGATCGAATTGTCTAAAAGCCAAAAAAAAACTGACTTTTCTAATACATAATATTTTTAATTTTAAGGTAGTTTCAGATTATTTTGATTTTTATTGTAGTACATAATATAACTCTTAAATTGCGAATAAAGATGTTTATTACCTCTGTAACTCTTTGAATTTTTATTTATTTTACCTAACACAAAATAAATCAGAAAGAATCTAGCCCTCTACAAGTCGAATATTTCCTTACAAAATCCGCGTAATTCGAAATCCTCTTAAATTGAAAATTCTATAACTCGAATTATTGGCGTCTCCTTTGAAGTTCGACTTACAGAGGTTATATACTATATATATTCATGGCCTTTACGCGTTTATTATCCCAGGATTTAGGAAAACTACCCTATTCACTGTTGTTATTATAAAATTCACAGTTATAGTAAAACACTCTTTCGTAAAAAATAACCCGTGATTTAATGACGAAGAAGTAGAAGAAATCGGATCGGCACTTTTATGATTTTTCCGTATTTTTAGAATACTAAGTCAACACTATTAAAGCTTTCAGAAAACTCTTTCCTGGGCAAAAACAAAGCATGCGTTTAGTAAATTCTGCTCCCGTTTTCACGGCAACTGTGACTCTTTTGAGAGAGAGAGTGCGCCCCGGGAAAAATCGTGCCCAAGAGTTCCCGCAACTCCCGCCCCATTGTCTTTCGAGCAGCCCCATGTCTGCTGAACAAAGATATCTGGATTTTTCTCAGCCCTCTCTTCCTTCTTAGAAAAAAATTATTCTCCTTACTATTAGGTTTTATTTTTAGGCCGTGATTCATGCGATTTTTCGCTCCGTTTGAAACTTGACTCTAACTACTCCCTATCTTAGTAACTTTTCGATAAATAATTGTTTAAGGCAGGGATGGCCAACCCCAACTTCCACAACGAACTTGGGGGCCACTTTGGAAGTACATCCCAGCTTTGTCCCTAGCATATGTAGCTTATCTTCAAGCTACACGTGTCCCCTGGGTAGTGCTAAATGAGTAATACCAGTGCAGCCCCTTGCTTATGCCATAAAGATTCACTGTCTCTGTATTGCCAGTTGCATTAGAAAAAAAAAGTGTTAAAAAATGTACGATTTTTTTCTTGTCTTCAGTTATTCTATAATACTTTGGTACTTGTTCATTAGGTATTATCAATTTTATAGGTTGTATTTTTGGTAGCCAATTGAGAGTACCAGTATGCCTTTTTAGTGAGTCGACATTTTTTTCGGCCGACTTTCCACCTCTGGTATTGACCAATGCGATTATCGAAATAATAGCATTCCTGAAATGCGCATCGAAAGTTATATCCCGTATTTTTATCATTATAAATATTTAAAGGCCTTTTATTTATTTTCATAGTGCACGTTATACTCTCGTGTCCAAAAAAGTATGAAAAGTACGTTTTTAATTTAAATTTCCCGGCCATATGGAATTTAATTGGGTTTTTTTTTTTTTTCATTTTTAGGCTGTTGGCACTATCCTTGAGTTACGCTTGGTTTTGTGAGGTGCTAAAACTGATTGCGGCGATTTTGAAAGGTCTCTTCAATCGACTCAAAACGGTATTCCCGGAGTATTCTTTTGAGGTTAGGGATTAGCCAGAAGTAGCACGATGCTAAATCAGGTGAACACGGTGGTTGTAGAACGATATGGGTTTAAGTTTTAGCAAAAAAAGTCACGAAGAATCAATGCTGTGTGAGCTAGCGCATTCAGTGTTTTTTGTACCCATCAAGATTTGACGCGTCTGAGGCCCAAAACATCTTTTAAAGTGGAATTTTGAAATTCCAACATCATCAATAAGGTCTCTGATTGCAAATAGACGGTTTGCAAGCACCCGATCTTTAATTTTTTCGACGTGAGCTTCGTCGGTTGATAGTCGATCAGAGGCCTCTTCGTCTTCAGCGCGTTCTCTGCCTTCTTTGAACTGTTTAAACCACTTCTAAGCATTTCTTTCCGATATAGGAATGCTCACCGAATGCCTTCTGCAACATTCTATACGTTTCCGCAAACAAAATTGAATGCAAGTTCTTTGCTCGATGAATTCAGACATTTCAATAATCTCCGGAATCAATTTGAGCGTCTCACAAAGCCAAGCGTCACTCAAACACTCATGAATATTTTGACGTCATGTTTCCCACAGATGTCAAGGACAGTGCCAGAAACCTGAAAAAAGAAAAAAGGAAATTGAAATTCTACAAGCCCCATGAATTTTAAATTGAAAATGGGTCTTACTTTTTGGACACCGTAGTACCTCCATGGTTGTAAGTTATTGAATTCACTTAACTGGGATCCCAACTCCATTGATTTCAATGTCAGGGAGAAAAATAATTCCCTTTTTACCTTGAACATTCAAGAGTTTTTCGAATTTCGAGAACATTTCTGAAGAAGGACTTTCTGAGAAGCGCGGTTTTCAAACAGGCGAGCTGGATGATTTACGGTGCTTGTGTTCAGATGTCTAAACAGCGTGATTTGCGGTGTGAAGGAAGCAACAAAACTTCCCTTTTGTGTTGATGGGTTTCTTCCTGCTGTCAGTCGAGAGCGTTCACAGTTCTTAGAAGGATGTTTTTCCTTCACAATGCTAAAAATTTCAAGTCTTTTTAAAAGTGTTTTAAACGCTTCACATCTGGAAACGTAGCAACTACGACATCGCTTGCAAAGAAATCTCTCCAATAACACTCACGTAGTTTCTGTGGATGGTTATTTAGTAAATGCGTTTGCAAAATGAATAAATACCTTTAGAAAGTTACCTGAATTTTAGGGATTCCTATGTAGTATCCTTCAGTATGACTCAATGAATAATACCTTCTTGCTCTTTAATGTACTAAATTTCTAAAATGTGACGTGTGATAAAACTGTAAGCGGTAGAATGTTTTTATTACTTTTCCCGTAATAAGCATTCTGGAAACTATAAGAAGCATGACTTAATTCCCGAACAATGTTTTTCACTGTTTTGTGTAATTTCATCAGTTAGTTCTTCTTTTATTAAGACTTCCATGGTTTCTTCCATCTTTCACTTCCACGGCATTTTGAATGAATTTTACCCATGTGCAGACTTTCGAAAATGTTATCAGCAATTGGTGAAATGACCGCTATTGGAATTTTCAACGATTATGCGCCGTTTCTTACATTCGTTTGTTAAATCTCTGTTAAGCTTCAAGGTTAGCGTAGTGCTAACGCTAACCACTGCACTGGGAGTTAGTAGAAAGTTCTATAGTTTCTATACTTTGTAGACTAATAAATGCGAGCAAAAATCAAGCAACAAAAAATAGTGCAATTCATTTAAGGATTTAAGGGGGGTTTTTTAAAGGAATTTTTTTTGTATACTTTAAAAGACGAAGAAATCCGTATCGTAATAATTGCCTATTATGCTTTTATCTCAGAAAATGTCTATGATTACTCATGATTGCTTTTAAATGGCTGGTGGAAATACCATTTTCATGTTCCACTTATAGCAAAATTTATTGTAAACTACACAGTCCAGTCACATTAATGTAACCAACTGCAAATGCCAGAATAACCACCTTTGGCAGAGCGGACCGCGTGCAGGAAGAGAGTCAATTAGGTTTCTGAATGTGTTCACTGGGATGTTGAGCCATGCCCACTCCAGTGCCTTGACCAGCTGCGCTAGATTACGTGGTTGATGATCCATGTCGCGAACAACCCGATGGAGGTGATCCCACAGATTCTCGATTGGGTTTAAATCCGGGGAGTTTGCTGGCCAGGGAGTGCGGTAAACTCATCCTGGTGCTGTTCGAACCACGCACATACAATGCGAGCTGTATGACACCTCGCATTGTCCTGATGGTAGATGCCATCATTCTGAGGAAAAATAATTCGCATGTAGGGGTGGACATGATCCGCAAGGACAGATGCGTACTTGTGCTGATTCATCGTGCCTTCCACAATGATGAGTGCACCCAGTGAATGCCAGGAAAACATTCCCCCAAAACCATAATGCCCCCCTCCTCCAGCTTGATCCTTCCGGCAATTGTTGCAGCGTGTTTGCATTCAGACGTTTCACGCCGTATACGCCAACGCCCATCTGTCCGATGCAGCATAAAAACGGGATTCATCGGAAAAAAAAAGCCACCTGTCGCCACTCTGTGGATATCCAGTTTCGTTACTGGCGTGCAAATTCCAGCCTTCGTCGCCGACGAACAGCAGTCAGCATAGGTGAATTAACCAGGCGTCTGCGGCGGAGGCCCATGCGCAGCAACGTTCGCTGAACCGTTGTTGAGGATACACTCTTGGTAGCCCCTTGGTTCATCTCGGGCGGTCAGTTGCACGCGTCTATTCGCCCGAACGCATTTCGGTAGCCTTCGTTCGCCTCTGTCATCTATAGCCCGTGGTGCACCACATGTGCCACTCCGCTGATTTTGATAGTGCCATTTTGCCATGTACGGTATACTTTTACCAGCGCCACGCGAACAGTTCACAAAAATTAGCCGTTTCCGAAATGCTTCCACCCTTTGGCCCGAAAGCCAACAATCATGCCCTTTTGGACGTCGGATGAATCGCTACGTTTCTGCATTACGCCAACGATTGAAATGCTTTCCGATGCCCTAGGACATCCTTTATATACACTCCATTGCAATATGCTGCCACCTGCCTGTTGTGATGGGTTATTTCATGTTGACTTCGAAAATAGATGGTGGTCACATTAATGTGACTGGACTGTGTATATTATAAAGATTTCGTATGATAAATTACATGCAGCTAACGTATAGAACAGCTGAGGCTTGAAGCCGCTGGTGGCATTGCTGTAGTTTCCGCTGTCAGAAACGAGGAGCCTCGAGGGTAATTGCGTCACTGTGTTTAAAGCATCTCGCATCGAATGTCAGGTTGAGCAAGAGCGATTTTTCCGGGATTTTTCTCTCCTACAGCACGCAGATATGGGGCAGCTAGCCTCTTTTCCTCTATAACACGTCTGTGGGCTTTTAGTGATACACATAATGACCACTGATGTCCCAAGGGTCCTCACCTTCGGGGGGATGAAGGTATTACAGACGAGGGGGGATGAGGTGTGGAAAAGGGGTAAGACTCCATCTGAATAATAGAGCAGTTCGAAAACTCATAACTACCGCGTTTATGAGGGCCTGAATGGCCGAGTGGCTAGCTGTCTGGCGCTCGGTGTCACAGATTTCGGGTTCGAGTCATGGATGTTTGTAGTGGTTCGAATCCCCTTTTAAACCGTAGGTCCTGGTCTAATAGATCGTAGAGAGCGTTGCGGCGGCATTGTGACTCCTCGTCCAGGGCTTATCTTCAAGGGACAGGCGCCCCCTGGGTCATACAAAGTGAGTAACGTCTGTGCAACGCTTTGCCTTAAGGCATCCAAGACCAAGTGTCTAAGTGTTTGTCAGCTGCATTAGAAAGAAAAAAAAAAAAATAACAGTACTTGTTATTCAAGTATTCCTGAGTATTATTCGAGCGACTAGCGCCCTGGTGCTCGGTTCCACAGCTTTCAGGTTCGAGTCCCGGAGGTGCTATAGATGTTTGAAGTGATTCGGAATCCACTTGAAACCGTAGGTCCCGGTCTAACAGAATCGTAAAGCGTTGTGGGATAGTGTGTCGCCGCATCCGTAGTGTATCTTCAAGATACATGCCCCTCCTACGTAGTACTAAGTGAGTAATGTCTGTGCAGCGCTTACCTTAAGGCATCGAAGACAACCGTCTGTTTGCCAGCTGCATTAGAACCAAAAAAAAAAAAAAAACTATTCATAAATCTTTACGAAATTTCTTTTTAATGTTTTGTTGAAAAGAAAATATATTATTTTCTTTCAGTCGTAAGAGGTTTCCATGTGAGTCATTGAGTTGAATTGTTATTATTTTTCCCACATAAAACAGTTTGCGTGAATCAGGAGTTGCGTTTATGAGTATCGTCATAGATTGGATATTATGAATCCTCTGCTACAAAAGGGCTTTAATGATCACAATGTATTTCTTCCAAACAATACAGTTCCGACTATTTATTGCGGGGCAAACTGGCAATCCGCCAAGCCACACGAATTCTAACACAGCGGAGTACTAACATGCAACGCCATTTCAGAGTTGTTTTCTCAACAATAAAAACAAGTAATATAAAAAAAAATTTAAAATCAATTCCTACTTGCTTTTTCACTCTATTGCAGAAAGTCCTTTATAAATAATTTTCATTCATTTTTTAAAGTTTGTATGGCGCCATCTATGGGTAGATACATGCAACTTTAATCTAAAAAAATCTAAAATGAATGAATTAAATTTGAAAATGAATTAATATTTGAAAAACTGTATCAACATCCAGTGCCATCCACTACAAGTTCAAAAAAAATGTATTTGAACGTGAGTGGGTGAATAAAAGTATTTCATGAACGGTTGAAAATGTGAACAAGATATAAAGAGGGAGAGTGTCAGCTAATAGAAGGAATTGAATAATATCATTCATTAATGAATAAAATTTTAAATTACACCCTATAATCTCCAAATCACTCTTGTTTATCTGCTATGGCTCATGAAAATCAAAAATATATCCTTTAGCCTTTTTTCTTTTTTTATTCGCTATAATTTAAAAAATGAAAAATATTATGGAATAAAATTCTGAATGAAAATGAAAATGAAAAGTTACCTCCCATATCAATCATTTTTTCTACCAGTTAGTGGTATTTCAGGATTGTATTAAATGGCACTAAATATTTCACTTGTATTGTTGTTGCGACTAATCCTCAGTGTCCTGCAGTGGGACGGACATCCCATGAGTCATCTACTCATGGATGGAGGGAAAGGGGGCAGCTACTGTTGTCATGAAGCACCCGTAGGTAGAAGTCTGACTTGGCTCCGTGATGCTTCTTACAGTCATAGACTGGGACCTACGGCTTAAGTGGATTCGAACCACTCCAAACATCCCTGGCACCGCCGGGACTCGAACCCGAAACCTGTGACACCAAGCGCTAGACACTCGACCACTCAGGCCCCATATTTAACGTATTTCTAAAAGCTAACATTAATTGTTTGTTAAATATGAAAAGATGTTTAACATTTAATTTCACAATGTTCTATGTGACGGGCCTATTTGACCTGGTATAGTCTTTCCTGCACCAGGGGAATTAGTAACAACAACAACACAGAGGGCTACAATTCATTATTAGTAAACTTTTTAAATGTTCACTATAATTTGTATTATGCAAATTATAATGAATGAGGAGCTTGCATTCATTATTTGTAATGTGAAAAAAACGTCACTTATAATTATATTCATAAAGATTTCAATCATTTAAAGAGGGCAAATGGATAACACATACGCAATTTAATTTTATCATGAGTAAAAGTTTTTAAAATGTTATAAGTTTCGATATATTTCTCTTGTTGAGAATCGCTGTCTGATAGTCAAGTGGTTAATATTCTCGCCTTTGGTGCTTCAGGTTCGAATCCTGGAAGTGGCAGGGATGTTTGTGAGTGGTTCGGAATCCGCTTTAAAATGTAGATCCCCGTCTCTTTAGCCTCATGTGCACAAAAATGACAGTAAAGAGACAAACAAAACTTTATGTGAATCTAAAATAATTTTCAGTTAAAACTTAATAGAAATTAAATTTGATAGAAGTTGTGTCTACTAGTAGAGACGACACAATTGTAAAAAATTTATTCCCCCTAAGCTACAACTTTGAGAGGCATTCCATATAAAAGAAAAACTTTCTCATAAAGTTTACAACGCTATTTAAAAATCAACGAACCGAATCTTATAAAAAAATCATTGAATTAAAACCAGAAAGAAATATCTTGTACCAAGTCGAAGCAATTATGTGAAAACTGTAAAAACTTTAAGCCTTTCGCTGCATCTGAATGTTCCCCAATCCTTAATTATGTTTCTTCTCTCTTTTTTTTTCTCTTCTATTGGCAATTAAAATCTTCAAGAATTGCCATTCCTTATCGGATAAAAATTTAGATGACTAGGGAACGTCCAAGAACTGAAATAACACTTCACTAATTTCCCTTTAAAAGGCACTTTGCGGAAACTTTAATTGCCGCCATTTTTAACTCGGAACCCAGTAAAAGAAATGCAGTGGTTAGCTGGATTTTCTTCCATTGATAATCTAATGGCGGTAATTCTGCGAAAGATATTTAAGCAACTTTGATGTCTGTAAAAAGTTTTTATTTATTTTTTTTTATTGTTGTTATGTTGTTCGCTGTGGTTAGAAACTTTTTGTTCTTATTTTTGGGAAAGTCGTCGAAGAATTCGAACAATTCTTGAATAACCGCGCATTTTTAAGGCGGGGAAATGATCGGAAATTTAATTTAATAAAAGAACGATTATAGTTTGTTGTAAAAAAGGGGGAGGTTTTACTGGATTCAAAGTCCGTCCTGTTCTAGTTGGAGTCATTTGAAATGAACAGACTAATAGGACTTTAGCCGCGTGCTACATTATTGCTAGGCTAATAACATCCTGGATGTTTTCCTGGTTTCTATCGCATGTCACACAAATGGTGCAATATTCCCAGCGATGCCATGGATGTTTACTGTAAGAGCGTCACAGAGCCCAATCAGACTTCTCACCCACATCATTCCCAAGCTGTAAAGGGACAACTCAGCTCTAGGCATAGTGGCATGATGTGGTGTGGTGTACTAGTAGTAGGCTAAAATTGTGGTTGTTTTGCTGGTTTCCATCGCATGTCACACAAATGTTGCAATATTCTGTTGCTGCATAGGAGTTGCTCCTCGCACCCAACACAAATAGGACCCTTTGTCGTTCTCGCTCTGAAAACAGGGTTGTTTTCCATGTTTTCTTGTGCGCACGTTGCCAGTATTGTTTTCAGAAGCGAGCAGTTACGGTGGCGATTGTTTTTTTTTTGTCTAATGCAGCTGGCAATACAGGGAGCAGTTACTCTTTATGCCATGAGCAAGGGCTGCACTGACGTTACTCATATAGCCCTACTCAAGGAGCACCTGTAGCCTAAAGATAGGCTACAGTCACACTACCCCCAGCAACGCTCTACGATCCTGTTAGACTGAGACCTACCGTTTAAAGTGGATTCCGAACAACTACAAACATCCATGGCGCCGTCGGGACTCGAACACGAAACCTGTGGTGGCGAGAGCCAGAGAACTGGCCACTGGGCCATCTGGCCTTCGGTGGCGATTGTGAAAGTGTGATCAAAACCGTCCCGCATTCGTATTAGTCAGCCTGTATGGGGAGAGTGAGTTTTCTTTTTACCATACGTTACCCCTAAAATCTTCACGGTCCCTTAATGCCCTGCTGATTGGATATTTGAAAATGTGTGAATAGACTGCAATTTGTTTTTAAATCAGTGGACTTCATTCATGAACGTAGTCTTTTTGGTAAATAATTCAAGATAATGAATCACAGTTTCTGTAAGTAATTAAGATAAATGGGGCCTGAATGGCCGAGTGTCTAGAGCTCTGGCGCTCGGTGACACAGGTTTCGGTTTCGAGTTCCGGCGGTGCTATGGATGTTTGTAATGGTTCGGAATCCACTTTAAGCCGTAGGTCTCAGTCTCCTATGACTGTTAGAGCGTTACTGAGCAGAAGTTCATCTCCATCAGAACAGAAGCTGCACCTCCTCCCTACTTCCATGAGGGACACGACAACAACAATTAAGCTAAATAATAACAAGGGATTATTGATACACATAATAGAATGACTAACATTCAGTAAATATCTCTTAACACAAATTATATTTATATGCATTATATTCTGACACCATTGGTTGCAGATCCATCCCAAAGAGTAGTAATAAAGAGCTCTCTTCTGAAGGTACAGAAAGTTGCGCCAAGCATCCTCGGTTCTTTTATGCTAGAGTTGGCGCTGCATCGCTCCTTGGCTCCTTTTCCCGGCGAGCATTCATTTCGAAAATGTAGCTAGTCTGAATATTCCGAGAAATTATTCTCCGCAAGTCATACGTGTATTGAACTAAGTGCTTACCAAAGATAAGTAGATACCAGAAATGTTATTTTGCTAACAACTCTGATCATTTTGTATGAAATGAAAAAAAAATAATTTAAATTTATGTAAAGGAATATTTTCTCAGTCATTTGGGATTGATTTGTCAACATAATATAAAAGCCGAACACTTATAAAATGAAATTTACATTTATTGACAGGAAAAAAAAATTAATCCTTGTGCATTGTTTCTGCGCACAATGACATCCAGCGATAGGATCGAGGCTTTACACACATTGTCATCTATTTTCTCGTTTCTGAAAGCAGCGACTGCAACAATGCCGTCAGAGGATTCGAACTTCGGCATTGCTCACACTGCCTGAACACGTTGTCCACTGAGCCACGAATCGGCCCACTGATTCCTGATCATGACATTGGAACATTCAATTCTGTCCTGATATTGGCTCTATTTGCATTGAGACACATTTCTTACAACAGAACTAATCCTACGCAATATGGCAATGTTACAATACGGTTTGAAGATAGATACGGTTTGAAGAATATTCTTATATGACGGTAGCACTGTTTAGAACAGGGGTGGCCAATCCGGCTGCCCACCTTGAATATTTTTCCAAAGGCACGTGACACTTTTATTCGCATCGTGACGTTTTTAAAATGACGCATCACAGTGCCTGTTTTACAAAATACATTTATTTCATCATGGCCAAAGTAGTGAAAATTCCAGATGTATTAATAAAATACATTATGTGTGCACCTAACATCTATTCAAAAATGAGCCATCGAAAGGATTCGTTTATTTGTTTATTTTTTCATTATTTCGTTTATATTTACACTCAAGAGCCAAAATATTATGACCACCTGTCAATAACGAGTTGGCCCACCTTTGGCGCGCAACACAGCTTCAACCCGCCTTGGCATGGATTAATACCACCACTTCCACCTGAACCCGTGCCTTACACGTCATCCAGGCGAGTTCATTGCAAAATGTAGGGGTGGGCATAAGGTTTTGGATCTTGAGTGTATATTATTTTTATATTTCATTTTGAGTCTTCTATATTTCGTTACAATGTGCGTTTAATATATTAATAATGATACTATGTTTACGTGTAAGAATAATAGCGAGCACAAAATAATAATTCCTTCTGGTTCAATTTTCACTTCCCAAAAAATGTCTACAGTGGGTATCAATCTAACAGGGAGGATATATAATTTTATATGCGAAGTTAGGATGTCTTTCCAAAGTGGCCCGCAAGATCTTTTGGGTTTGCCATCCCTTGTTTAGAGTCTGGCTTAACTGGAACTTAAAACCCAGAGACAAACAGAATCATCCTAAACATGAGATGACAACGACCCAGAAAGAAAATACCCCCTCTTCAAGAATCATCCCCCCTAGAAAGAAGAGAAATCCCCCCTCAGCGGAAAGACGGAGACTTTGGCAAAGAAAGAAAGACGACTCTTTCCAAAGTTGGGATGTCTACTCTTTCCGGAAATTTCCCAAATGGGAAAAGGCCTCAGACAGCCCAGCCTTCTGAGGAGGAAAATAAATGAAACTCCCGGGGCTATGGTTCTTTTTTTTTTCCTCTTGGATTCCGCAACCAATTGGGAGCGATCCAATCAAATTACGCGGCCATATCGCTCAGGAAAATACCATGTCTGGAAAAACGCAGATACTCACACAGAGTGCTCGTAACTCTACACTGCTTCAAAAAAATCTCATTCAAGGGATATAACTAAAAGAGCCAAAACATTATGACCACCCCTACATTTTGCAATGAATTCGCCTGGATGACGTGGAAGGTACGTGATCAGGTGGAAGTGGAATAAGTGGTGGTATTAATCCATGCCAAGGCGGGTTGAAGCTGTGTTGCGCGCCAAAGGTTGGACAACTCGTTATTGACAGGTGGTCATAATGTTTTGGCACTTGAGTGTATATTTTTTAATGTTGGAAATAGCGTTTGTGCCACTTTATCATTAGAGAGTTTTTGCATAGCGTTTTTTTTTATCGCCCCATATTTTTTTCTTCCTAGCGCGCATGCTCATAGGAATAGCTCAGTAGTGCAGTATTACAGATATGCATGCGCAATAGGTACAATGTTTCCTATGAGCATGCGCGCGCAACAAAAATATCGACCGATAAAAAACGTTATTCAAAAACTCTCTATTGTCTACAATCTGATATCGGCGGATCTGACGGCACAAGCAATGTATGCAGCTCTGGCAATAACCTTTTCAGGTGTGGTAGACAGCGCAGAGGATTTTAGAACTCGGACAGCGCTTTTCGAAATGCTAGACATGATGCTCAACGGAAGGTTCGGTGTCTAGAGATAAATCTGTAGATCCGAAAGTTTTCAGTTCGAATCAAGAGCTCAAGGGGCAGGTTTGGTTTGTCGCTCTACGGTCATTTTGTGCTCACTTTGTGCAAGTGGATTCCAAACCAATAACAAACATCGATGCCACTGCCAGGATTCGAACCTGAAGTCTCAGGGGAACCAAAGACTAGAGGGCTAGCCAGTTGGACATTAGGTTGCTCAAGGGGCAGGTTTGGTTTGTCGCTCCACGGACATTTCGTGCTCACTTTGTGCAAGTGGATTCCAAACCAATAACAAACACCCATGCCACTGCTAGGATTCGAACCTGAAGTCTGTGGTACCAAAGACTAGAGGGCTGGCCAGTTGGCCATTAGGCTGCTCAAGGGGTAGGAGAAACTCAATGTGCTATTCTTACTTATTATTCATTCTATATTGTGATTGACAATGCTGCAGCAAACTACTCTAGACAAAGTTGGATTTGCTATAGATCAGCTGTTCTAGTGGGGGAATCTCTTCACATCAAAATGGCGGTATTCGATATAAAATGTGTTTAAAATAAATCACTGTACTTAAAGTATTGATTTCTTGAAAAGTAATTTGAATAAGTCAAATAATAAAAAATAGGATATAAGTGGCTAGCTGGCGGCTGAGTGGCTAGCGCTCTGGCGGCTCGAGGCCAGAGGTTTCGTGTTCGTGTCCCGATGGTACCATGGATGTTTGTCGTGGTTCTGAATCCACTTTAAGCCGTAGGTCTCGGTCTCATAGGACCGTAGATCGTTGTGGTGGTAGTGTGACTCGCGACCGTAGCCTGTCTTCAAGCTACACGTACTACTTGGGTAGGGCTAAATGAGTAACGTTCGGTGCAACTCTTGCTTGGCATAAAAGATAACTTTCTCTGTATTGTCAGCTGCAATAGAACAACAATAAAATATGATATAAACATATTACGATATTGCTTTTGTACAAATAAAAGAGTATGTTAATTAATTTTACCACAATAAATCGTGCGGCCGGATGGCTAATTGGTAAGTGCTCTGACCTTACCATAAGCTTCAGGTTCGAATCCTGGCTTGGGCATGGTTTGCTTGAGGTGTTGCTTGTGAGGGTTCGGAATCCACTTTAAACTGTAGGACCCGGTCTGAAGAGCTCAAAGTGTGCACAAAATTAACGTAGAAAGAGAAACCAAGCAATAAATCTTTCAAATCTTCTAATTAATAAGTAATTTAAAAGAAACGTTCCATAAAAATGTGAGAGTATCATTAACAGAAAATTAACTTTTTTTTATTGTTCGGAATAGTACATAATTTTTTAATCTTTGTATAAGCTTTCTATTATAAAGTAAAATTGGGAGGTATTGTTCGTGAAATAGAAGAAGCAACATTACAAAGTTCATTGTCCAATAACTCAGCATAAATAAGCAAGCTAATAAACATATTTACAAAAATTAAACTATTAAACAAGAACTAATAAAAAAAAAATGCAGAATCATAACATCACTCGCTCAATTATAATTCTAGAATCGCCTCCTTTTATTTGATTCTTTTGTTAAATGTTTAAACGCCCAGCTACAAATACGGAGGTGACATTTACCAAATACTGCTGCACACTTTAAATATTTACTTAGAACAGTTCAAAACACTCGAGGCTTAAAAATATATTCATAATTCAATGTTCGTTCGTCTGAGGCTACGTCTGTGAAACTGCGGGGCTTTATTCCTTTTTTTCAAAAAAGGAAGCCATCTGGCTTTCTATCGTAAATACTTGTACTTTTTTTCATCTCCTCCAGCAGTGAGAAAAAACTCAAAGATCAACATCCATTGTTTTGCTTCAATGGATTATTTGGAGACTGCAGTTTAAAGTCTCTGTGCTATCGATCTAAAGAAAACATACACCTAAAGGGATTTTTTTCTCAGAAAACGGAATACGTATGTATTCGTTTTTATTTGAAGTAAGAAGAATACAAATTTTTAAAAGTTGTCCTCAGTGTCAAATACAGAAACTGAAAGTATGATAATCATCATCAGTGGCGCAACAGCAACGCCATGGTAGGCCAAGGCTGTCTGCATACTGGCAGATTTCGAGACGAGAGATGTTTTCTTTTACGGGGAAGAGTTATCAACCTACGCCCAATGCTATGCTACATTAGGCACGGACCTATGGTTTAAAATAGATTCTGAACCACCACAAGCATCCATGGTGCGAACGAAATTTTGATTAAACTAATTAAATTTAAGATTTCGTCATATTGTTGTTATTGTTGTTGTTTTTCTAATGCAGCTGTCAATACAGAGACAGTTCATCTTTTATGCCATCAGCAAGGGCTGCACCGCTGTTAGTCGTTGAACACGATCCGGGGCACGTGTAGCTTGAAGATAGGCTACGGACGCGAGCCACACAACGCTCTGCGTTCCTATGAGACCAGGACCTACAGTTTAAAGTGGATTACGAACCACTACAAACATCCCTCCCACCACTGGAACTCGAACCCGAAACCTGTGGTACCGAGAGCTAGAGTCCTAGTCACTCACTCAGCCGTCAGGCGCCCAATTTCATAATATCTCACCTAAATCACCGACCTGTTTCTCCCTGAAACCCATTCTTGGTTTGTTGCCCTACGGTCCTCTTGTGCCCAACAAAGCTAAACAGACGAGGACCTACTGTTTAGAGTGGATTCCGAACTCCTCAGAAACGTCCATGCCCCCGCTAGGATTGGAACCTGAAGCCCGTGGTACCAAAGCCCATAGAGCTAGTCAATTGGCCATCAGGCCGCTATTATTTGGTGGAGAAAAGTCTACAGTTTTTAAAACATACAACTAAAATATTTTTAATTTGAATACTATACATATGTATGTGTTTTTATTTGACATAAGAAGAATACATAATTTTAAATGTTGCCCTCAGTGTCAAATGGAGAAACTGCAACAGGATAATATCTCACTTAAATTCTCAATCTAGCGCTCTGGCCTTTGGTACCACAGGCTTAAGGTTCGTATCCTGGCTGTGGCATGGATGTTTGTGAGTGGGTTCGGAATCCACGTTCAACTGTAGGTCGCGGTCTAAGCGTGCACAAAAATGACCGTGGAGCTACAACCAAAACAATCTCACTCGTTTCTTCACGGGGTTTGAGTTGCAGAGACGTCATTCCAGCAACGCACAACCGGATTGCTGCTGTGATGACTTCATCTGGATTCGTCATTTGTATGCGAAATTATAACTCTGATTTCAATCAGCTGTCGCAACTTTGCAGAATTTTCCCCATATATTTCTTTTCAATAAAAACAAAAAAAAAAATTTAAATTGCAGTCAGAAAAAAAAAATTGTGGGGAGAGATGTTAACATTTAAATTTTAAAATTTCAAACCTCAGAAAAAAAAAATTTTTTTTTTTTTTTTAAATTTCAATTACTATGATTGTTTTTTTTTTATGTTTATATTTATGTTTATCTTATTTATCTGATGGCCGAGTGGCTAGCGCTCTGGCGCTCGGTACCATGGGTATCGGGTGCGAATCCCGGCTTGTCCATGGTTGTTTGTAGTAGTTTGGAATACACTTTAAGCTGTAGTTCCCGGTCTAATAGGTTCGTAGAACGTTGTGGGGCATTGATTACTCCGTGGCTTATCTTCAAGTGACACGCGCCCCCTGGGTCCTGCAAAGTGAGTAATGTCTTGTGCAGCACTTTGCCTTATAGCATCCAAGACAATTGTCTAAGTGGTTGCCAACTGCATTAGAACGAAAAAAAAAATATTTATGTTTACAGCAATTTAGAATCAAGTCCATTTTTTAAAAATATGACCATCTATATTTCAATGCTAGATTCTTCTTCGAAAAGTTGACTCCTTCAGATAATTCTAGTTTTATTCATCAGCACGATTTAATCGAATTAAAACGCATTTGAAATTGCTAACATGAAAAATTGACTCGAAATCAAAATGGTTGTCGAAATAGATATCCACGAGAAAGAAAAAGTTTGAGGACGCCATAACTTTTAGCAAGCGCGCTGCAAACAGAAAAGCAGGTGTCACACACACAACTACAAAACAAACAGTGGTGCGTGCACTTTTGAATGCAAAGGCACCTTCTTAATTCCAAACGATAACTTCAGACGTGTTTGTGCATAAAAAATCGTCTGCGGGAATGAATATTCGAATTTTCGAGCGAGGAAGTTTCGGAACGAACAATTGTTTCGCAGACAACTGATGATTCAAAAATTGAAAAAAAAATTTTTCAGAAAGGACCTATAACGAGAAAAGTTTTCTGAAATTTGAGCTTACACTTTTTTCTTTCTAATGCAGCTGGCAAACACTTAGACAGCTTGGTCTTGGATGCCTTAAGGCAAGCACTGCACAGACGTTACTCACTTTGCATGACCCAGGGGGCGCGTGTTACTTGAGGATAAGCCCCGGGCGCGGAGTAACAATGCCCCGCAACGCTCTACGATCCTATGAGACCGGGACCTACGGTTTAAAGTGGATTCAAAACCGCAAACATTCATGACGCCGCCGGGAATCGAACCCGAAACCTGTGGTACCGAGCGCTAGCCACTCGGCCATTCAGGTCCTATTTGAGCTTACATAAAGTTGAAAATTCTGCGCTTTTATTTTGCTACAGATTTTCTAGATCTTTGAATAAAATTTGGAGAAACTTTACTTAGAATTCATTTTAAATATGATAAATTTAATTTAATTTAATTTTCATTGCTAGCATTTAAAAATAATAAAATCACATGGTGGACGATATCTTTTAACCTAATGGTCGTGCGGCTAGCGCTCTGGCACTCGGTACCACAGGTTTCGGGTTCAGTCCCGGTTGGCCATGTATGTTTGTAGTGGTTTGGAATTCACGTTGAACTCTAAGTCATTGTCTAATAGAATCGTCGAGTGTTGTGGAGGGTAGTGTGACTCGCGTCCGCAGCCTATCTTCATGCTACACTCGCTCCCTGGCATGCAATGTATCTGATGTGTATCAATGTATGTATCTGATGGCATAAAGATGAACTGTCTCTGTATTGCCAGCTGCCTTAGAACAACAACAAAAGGATATTTTAAAATATTTTAAATAAAATATTTCTTTAAAAATTATAATCTATCACAATTCAATCTTCATGTAAGATTTATTTTTGTAATTTTTAGCACACTAAAAGTATGAAAAATGACTTAATTTAAAGAGGTATTAACCAAAAAAGAAAAAAATTTTATGCATAAATGCATTTAATTCATAACGAAATTTGGAAATAAGTATGAAATATAGAATCGATGTTGCATTGTTAAACAGTAATGCTGGCACATCTGTTATTTTTGGATGTGATGGCCGACTGACTAAGAGCTGTGGAGCTCCGTGCCGGGGTTTCGGGGTCGAGTCCCGGCTGTACCATGTATGTTTGTTGGTAGTTCAGAATCCACGTTGAACCGTAGGTCCCGGTCTGATAGGATTATAGAGCGTTGTGGGGGGATAATGTGACTCGCGTCCGTAGCCTATCTTCAAGCGGCACGTGCCCCCTGTGTAGGAGTAACAACCCACACGGCATGTCTTCTTTTTAAGGCTAGTTTGCATTGGGCTGCTCACAGGGACATGGTCAATACGACACAGTCCTCGATGCATTAAAAAAAAACATGTGTTATTTTTTTTTGCAACGACTTTTTTTGTTGTTCTAATGCGGCTGGCAAACACTTGAACAGATTGGTCTTGTATGCCTTAAGGCAAGCGCAGAACAGACGTTACTCACTTTGCATTGCCCAGGGGGGCGCGTGTCCCTTGAAGATAAGCCACGGAGTAACAATGCCCCGCAACGCTCTACGGTCCTATTAGGACCAGGACCTACGGTTTAAAGTGGATTCCGAACTACTACAAACATCGATGGCACCGCCGGACTCGAACCCTGTGGTACCGAGCGCCAGAGCGCTAGCCACTCGGCCATTCAGGCCCACATTCAACGAATTGTTGATGTGTTAATTTTTTATCTTTAACGTTCCAGTTAAAACTGTATTGGCCCAGCAAAATCACCATGAACGTAGTGGGGCATTTCAGTGGTCTGGTGTGTGGCTTTACGGTGGTCTTGCGCGCATTTTTTGCTCATTAGACCGAGACCTACAATTATTTGATTTAATGATATACAAATTTATAAAAAAAAAAATTGATATTAAAATTTTCTAGAATGTATTATAATTTTTGAAAATCAAGGACATTCTATTTAAAAAATTTCTGTCATTTGAATAATAGAGAATTTGAATTATAAACTTCATTGATTTGAATAATGTCGAAGAAAAATTCAAGTTGATAAATAGTCCATTTAAGTTTGAAGATATTGAAAGAAAAAAACAAATAAATATATGTTTATAATAGTAAAGGAGAATTTCAAGCTCAATAACATTTTTGTGTATGTCCATTTGTTTTCATTTCCATGTAAAAATTGATTTTTAACTATTTCTTATTTGAATTTTAGGCATTTTGTGCTCCTTCAAAACATCATGTAACCAATATTTCTGATCTAAATGCTTTAAAACTTCTTATAAAAGTTTTCTATAAATGTATGAAAGGAATAGAGCATGGAAATTATATTAAGTTCACAAATTATTTTTTATTTTTAGTAGTTAAACTAAAATTTGTTGTAAATTAAAAGAAGATTTTGTGTTGACAAAGTTTAAGCATACAAAAATGTATATGTAATTAAGATATAGTACCACAGGCCACTTTCCCTTTAGTACCACAGTTCGAATCCTGGCGGTGCCGTGGATGTTTGTGATACTTTCGGAATCCACTTTCAACTGTAGGCCCCGGCCATTTTAGCCCTCGTGTGCATACAATTGCCATAGAGCAACAAATGAAACTGTGTTTGTCTTAAATTTAATATGTGTAAACTTCTATAAATCATTCATGTTCAAGAAACCTCTCTCTCAACACTAGTGCCTGATATCGAAGCATATTGTATTTATTTGATAACATTTCTAGTGAAATCTAAATTTTCGCTTTAGGAGAATGATCTATGTTTTTATTTATGGAGTCGCGCTACCGATAGTGACTATCTTTTTTCCCAAGAATATTTCAGAACGTCTATAGACTGCCAATCTTCTGCGCAAGAAATTCCATTACAACTGGCGGAAAATGAAAACCCCCTCCATGGAATAACGCACGAGTTTTAAATGTAAAGTGCATGCATTGAATGTCTTTTTCTTTTTCAATCTGCCGGGTAGGGGATTGAATTTATTAAGTTTCATAAAAATATAACAGTTCTACAAAGTGTCTAAAATGAAGCACATAAAAAATTCAAAATCTTCCTACAAGAAATTACAAAAAAAAAAAAAAACCTTTATTTTTTTTTTTTCTTATGTTAATAGAGAGATTTTGCATACCGTATTTTTGGACATGCATAAGCAAGCGCGCTAGAGAGAAAAAAAATACGGTATGCAAAAACTCTCTAATAGCTTCTGTATGTACTCTATAGTCCTTATGATATCCAATCAAAAGTTCAATTATGTACATGCAAGACTATTACGTGGCAGTTACAAAGCGTAAGGCTATAGCAATATTTCAGCAATGAATAACGGCTATTGTCTTACAGATAAACTTTGTTTCTTATTTCTAACGGTAAGGCAATAAAAAATGGAAATTACATAATAAAGAAAAAAAATGCCCTAAAAGAGTTGACCGAAGTTATTGCCTTATGAGTTCTCTAGCTTTGCCAGTATCTCGCAGTCTCGGATTCGCCGTGAAGTGCCAAGCAACGATGGAGATGAGCTCGGTCCATTAGTTCTGCCAAATCGCAAAGAATGCAGTTTGGTTCATCAAAAATCCCAATGCTACACAGATGTTCATTAGATCAGAGATCCAAACTTCCGGCCCACCAGTGTCATCCATCCGGCCCGCGACAGCGAATAGCTTATTGTTGCTGTAATAAGTTGGATAAAAAACACAGAATTATACTAACTCGGTTTTATTGACTTGCTGAGTAAAGCTTAATGACAAGCATAATACGCGGAAAATTTAACTTAAGCATAACAACTAACTGGAAATTATAGATAATGGCAGAAAAATTAAAATGGTTTTGGCCCTTTGGTACTTACTGGAGTAAACAGTATGGCCCTAAGGCTGAAAAGTTTGGAGACCCCTGGACTAGATAATGGCAATGTTTTTGCACTCCAAATTGTAAGGTTCGTTGATATTTTAGTATTCTGCTTGGTGTAGTGTATATTTGGCGCTATAATCAAATAAAAGTATTTAAAAAAATTATCAACATAAAAAAATACCAATTAATTAAATCAAAAATTAATAATTACAACTTTTACGATTCATTTACAAGAAAAAGATGTCTACAAGTGGCGATGTTCTGTAATGAACAATATTGTATCATAAGATTATTGCAGAAACGTTATTTTATTCTCTGCTCAAAACAGTTGATGTCGTTGAGAGGTCTTGGTTACATATTTTGGAGAATGAAGAAGTTTGAATTGTTATCCACATATGAGATAAGTTAAAAGTAATCTCACAAAAGTTCTTCACAAAACAATATGCATTTTATTAATTGCTTTGGTACAAAACGAAAAATGCAGAATATTAAGTATTTCGTAAAAATTTATTAAAGTGGGATGTATCGAAAGACAGCCGATGGTTGGTGCGATTTCTCCCGACAGGCAGCACCAATATTCAGAGTATTAATACACTATAATACTTTTGTATTGAATAATTATCACGTAGTATGGTTTGTCGCTCTACGGTCATCTAGTGCACACTTTACGCTAAACAGACCGGGACCTACGGTTTAAAGTGGGTTCCGAAGCACTACAAGCATTCCTAGTACCGCCGGGACTCAAACCCGAAATCTGTGGTACTACTCGGCCATTCAAGACCCAATAACTATCACGTAGAGTTTCAATGAGGTTCCACTCTCCAAAAGAGCTCCTTCCAGCTCTTGAATTGGTTGTATGGACGATTCGTCTTTTATTTCACACGAAAAAAGAATCTGTTTCCTTTCAAAAGAATTGAATATGAAAGCTTTTAAAATATACAGTTAAGTAATAATGCTGTCAGATGAGTAGCAGACTAAGAGTCAATAAATATCTCGTTCACGGATTCCCAATCGAAAGGAGGAACTGCCATAAAATCTCTGTCCGTGACTGTAAGAGCGTCACGGAGCCAAGCCAGACTTCTACCTACGGGTGCTCCATCCCAACAGAAGCTGTCCTCTTTCTCTCCATTAATGAGTACACTATTCATGGGATGTCTGTCCGGCACTTCAGGACACCAAGGATTAGACCAGGGATGGGCAAACTACGGTCCTCCGGAAGGTTCTATCCGGCCCGAGGAAAAAATTTTAATTTGCCAGTCTGAGGCAAATTAAAAGACCTATATATTTATATAAAATTATATATTCATTTCCTTTTCTACTTTGATTAAATATTATTTTTACAAATCATCATCGAAAGTAAGCTTCCCAAATTTAATATCTCATACCCAGAAAATCAGTGATATATTTACTCCATCTCATATATGGGAACAAGTATTTTCAACTATGAACCTTTGAATGAATTATTTCAGAAGTAGAATGACAGATGTGCATTTAACCTCGTTCCTTACAATCAGTACATCTCACTTCGAACCTCAATGTGAGGAACTTTTAAAAATGAAAACGCAACTTCATTCATCTCATTAACCTATTTAAATTGTAATACTTCTGCATTGTATTTTTCCTAATGCAGCTGGCAAACACTTAGACATGGACGTCTTCGATGCCTTAAGGCAAACGCTGCACAGACGTTACTCACTTTCCATTACCCAGGGAGCGCGTGTCACTTGAAGATAAGCCACGGAGTAACAATGCCCCACAACGCTCTACGGTCCTATTAGGACCGGGACCTACGGATTAAAGTGGATTCCGAACGGTTTAAAGTGGAACGACACACATCCGTTACACCGCCGGGATTCGAACCCGAAACCTGTGGTACCAAGCGCCAGAGCTAGCCACTCGGCCATTCAGGCCCTGTTTTTAAACTTAAAATTCATAATAATTCATACTTAAACTTGTATGTTAAACTTGTATGTATTGATTATATATAATTTAATCTGATAGAAAATAGATCATTTTTATTGCATATTTTAGTTTCCTAGTTAAAGGGTTTTTATTATTATTTGAATTTTGTTTCTTTTGTAAATGTTGTGTGTTATGTTTGATGAGTTATTGTTACAAGTACTCTATAGGTTGCAGGGGCCTGACGGCCGAGTGGCTAACGCTCTGGCACTCAGCACCACAGATATCGGGCTCGAATCCCGCCGGTGCCATGGTTGTTTGTAGTGGCTCGAATCCACCTTAAGCCGTAGGTCTCGGTCCTAATGGGATCGTAGAGTGTTGTGCAGACATTGTTACTCTCCCCATCCGTGGCTTATCTTCAAGTTACACGCCCCCTGGGTAATGCAAAGTGAATAACGTCTGTGCAGCGCTTACCTTAAGGCAAGACCAAGCTGTCTAAGTGTCAGCCATCAGCATTAGAACAAAAAAAACTCTATAGGTGCTGAGAATAAATGTCCAAATAAGTGTTCTCGACTTTTTTTTTATTTATCATCCGTGTCACATTTTTTATAAAGATTAGTAGCAATCACACCATGTTTCATTTAACATATTAATATTTGTATCCCAGTAATGATGTATTTTATGATCTTTCGTGTCATTTACAAACTTAAAAATGGGAGGTGAAAGGCCCTCATAAGTGGAATAGCCTAGGGCCTCTTTTCATCTAAATCCGGCCCTGGCCTTACTTCACATTGGCAACCACGGAAAGTCGATATCGCCAAAAGCATTTTCAGCTAGGATTATTGTATTCCTTATTAAAACCTATTCATTTAATTTTTTTTTTGGCGTAATTTGGCATTTATTTATTTTTTTCCTCATACACTCCGCTTTAATGGTTTTCCATTAAAAATAAAATTAGACATTTGTAAATCACATTTGATTTTAAAATTATGAAAATCAAATAATTTGCTATTTAATGAACATTGTTTTCAAATGTCATGATCGTTGGTTTTAAAATTAGAAATAGCCCAGTGAAATAACCTAGGGCCTCTCTTCATCTAAATCCGGCCCTTAGAACGTCATAAGCAGTCTCGTTATTCTCATTGCGATGCCGAGATGTATACGATCCTTTAGAGGTAGAAACGGACGTTTTTAGCTGGAAGAAAATCACTTTGATTTTTTAATCCGTAAGAAAATATTTTGAAGAAAAAGCAACATGTGATGCGTACCAAATAGTTTGAAGTTAGGCTACAGTGGTTTGGGAAGAAAAGTAAACATCCTCATACTCATGAAACCTCTCTAAACCTGGACACGCTGATACTGTTACTGTTTAACTGGATAAGCACAGCCATAATTTATAACTGAATAGCAAACCATCTAACTACACTCAAGAGCCAAAACATTATGACCACCCCTACATTTTACAATGAACTCGCCTGGATGACGTGATCAGGTGGAAGTGGTATTTAACTGGTATTAAGTGGTGGTATTAATCCATGTCAAGGCGGGTTGAAGCTGTGTTGCGCCAAAGGTGGGCCAACTCGTTATTCACAGGTGGTCATAATGTTTTGGCTCTTGAGTGTATATGGATTAGTGACACACATTTTAAATTGCCAAAATATTACATGAACATATGACATTAAATTCAGATAATTTTAAATATATTTTTTTAAATATCGCTGCACGAGTGACATGAAAAAGAATCTGTCTCATTCCAAAGAATTTACTATGAAAGCGTTTTAAAATATGCAGTTAAGTAATAACATAAGCTACAGCATCTTGTCAGATGAGTAGCAGATTAAATTGACTAAGAGTCAATAATTATCTCGTTCATAGAATTTCCAATCGCAAATAGGAACTGCCAGCGCTCTGGCTGTTGATACCGAAGGCTTCAGGTTCGAATCCTGGCGGTGGCATGGATGTTTGTCGGTGGTTCGGAATCCACTTTAAACTGTAAGTCCCGGTCTAATGAGCATAAAATATGAACAAAATGACCGTAGAACGGCAAATCAAACCGGGACTATAAGAGAGTCACGGAGCCCAATCAGACTTCTACCTACGGGTGCTCCATCACAAAAGAAGCTTTCTTCATCCCTCCATCCATGAGTAGATCACTCATGGGATGTCCGTCCGGCACTGCAGGACACCAAGGATTAGACACAGCAACTGCAATAAAAGATTGCTATGCATTCGTGTCGTTTAGAAATCTACTTCTGAATGAGAAAAAACTGCATCGGTCGCATAAAATCAGAATTTCGCGAAGCCCCCTCCCTGGACTGGTTTTAAATACATGACGTGGCTGCTTCAGAGCAGCGGAAGAAGTAATGTCGAACCATTTTTCTTATTGTAGATTATTACGGTTTTTTGTTTGGTTTGTCGCTCTGCGGTCATCTTGTACACACTTTAGCCTCATAAGACCAGGACCTACAGTTTAACGTGGATTTTCGAACCACCAAACAAACATTCAAACCTGAAGCCTAGGGTACCAAAGGCCAGAGTGCTAGCCAGTTGGCCATCAGGCTGCGTAGATTATTACGGAGATCCTTGGCCGCGTAGCTCCTTCACGGTAAAATGTTGAAACATAGCGGTGGTCTCATGCCTTTTTGAGTTGATAAGCAAAAATAGATAACTAAACGCCCCTTTTTTTTTTAAAAAGAATTATATATTTTAATAAAATTATAAAATGAAAAATATCAAAAATGTAGATGTTGATGAAATCCGTTTGTATGTCATAAAACAGAATGAGCAAAGGTCAAATTAGGAGAAAAAGCGAACTTTTTTTTCATCTAGGGCAGTTGTAAGGAATTAATTAAAAATATTTCGAACAGTACGAGGTCTTTTGCTGTGTTTGCGGGGGAAGAAATATCCTAATCGTCATTTTGTAGGATATTTAATAAAGGGTTATGGATGTTTCGCATATCATTATAGAATTGAGTAGAAATTTTGTGAACAAATTGCCTTAAAAGTGGAATCGAATGTCGGGCCATTCGCTCATCTTTTAGCGCCGCCATTGCACTGATTTAGGACTGCGCCGTCGTTTCATCGTAATGAGTGCGACGAGAAAGAAAATCAATCGCCATTCGGAAACTTTCAGCGGCCTAATTAGTGTTCGAAACTAATTAAGGCGCTCCTAATCGCAATTACCTTCCAACTCACTATGCTGTGGACGCTGCGCAAGATTGGAAAAAAAAAAATCATCCAAACTTCCAACACAATCCAAACACAACGATGACTTAATTAACTAAAGCCAACAATGAGTCAATTCGGTGAATTTCTTCTTTTTTTTCCTTGTATTTTATAGTTTTGACTTTTACTCAGGGAATTTCACCTGGAATTCGGAAAAATTCGAACACTCAGGTAAGAAAGTGTTTTGGGACAGTAGGAATTTGAACGACTGTGTGTCGCCTTCACTTTGCTGTTAGTCAAAGGTTAAGTGCCAAAGGGATGCTAGAATGGAAATTGATTTCATTTCAGTTATATAATAACCATGATATTGTCAAGTCATAATTAAAATTGTTATAGTGAGAAAGAGTTCCAGACTTTTCATAGTGCCCTTACAACTCTTTTATCTTGGGCCTGAATGGCCGAGTGGCTAGCGCTCTGGCGCTCTGGTACCACAGGTTTCGTATTCGAGTCCGGCGGTGCCAGGGATGTTGGGAGTGGTTCGGAATCCACTTTAAACCGTAGGTCCCAGTCTAATAGGATCGTAGAGCGTTGTGGGGCATTATTACTCCGCGTCCGTGGCTTATCTTCAAGTGACACGCACCCCTGGGTAATGCAAAGTGAGTAACGTCTGCGCAGCACTTGCCTTAAGGCATCCAAGACTAAGCTGTCTAAGTGTTTGCCACCTGCATTAGAACAAAAAAAACTCTTTATCTTTTTTTACCTCACCGAAATAATCCGCCAAACTAGAAAATTTCACATTAAATTTCTGTTACCTTTCTAGTCCAAGTAATTGCAATAATGAGATTATTCAAATGGAAGAGAAGTAGAGAGAGTTAATTCAAATATATCTGTAGACACTTTTATTTACACATTACAATGACGATATGACACACAAAAATTAATTGGAAATACAGACACAAAAACCCGCGTCTACCATGGAACCACCAAAAACAAAGTTCTGAAGTCCAGCGAGAAAAATTCTTATACTGAAGTACGGTTACAGTTAAGTGTCGTGGTAAATAATTCAAAAAGTTCTAGATATATACGCCATTTTGACAATCTCAATGCAAAGGTCCTCTGCTAATGATGCTTGCTTTTAAATATTTTTAATAAATTTTTCCCCTGCAATAGTATTTGAAACTATCTATTTTTATTATTAATTATTTAGTTTTCCTTTGTAAAAGTATTTTTTTAATTTCCAAAATTATATTATTGCATTAAAAATAAGGCCCGGCTTAAGTAAACAAAACCATTTCCATTTTTTGAAATAGAAAAAAAAGCTGTACCTTACTCTTGCACTGTAGTTCCGGACTGATTAAGTTAATTCTCGATTCCATATCTTTTAATATTTTATATTCATTTTCGTTTCTAGTTTTAATTTGGAGTCGTCATACTATTAGTTACATTACAGTATTATAAAGAAAAAACTACATCTTGGGACAATTTCCTGTACTAACATTGCAGAGATGAAAGTTAAAAATATTCGATGGCGTTTTTGGCCAAATGATTTCAGATTCCATGTCATGCATTGCTAAGCATCTGGGGAATTTTAAAGTAAAAGCAAATGGGATGTTTTGCTAAAATTCCTGCAAAGGAGTTCACGTCGTTCGATATACACAAACTCAAATAAAGGAATCCAACGGATTTATCTGAGAACTTCATACAACAGAGGCCTGACGGTCAATTGGGTGACTGGCTCTGGCCTTTGGTGACTCAGGCTTCAGATTCGAATCCTGGCTGTGGCATGGATGTTTGTGAGTGGTTAGAAATCCACTTTAAACTGTAGGTCCTGGTCTAATGAGACCAAAGTGTGCACAAAATGACCGTAGAGCGACAAAACAATCTATTCTAAAGGAACAGAAAGTTTAGGCCAACCTCACCCATCTTCTTCGTACTAGAGTCGGGGCTGCATTGGTCAGTGGCCTTCTTTTTTCCAGCGCATTTATTCAGAAGAATTAAACATGGTACGATGCCATTTTGATCTTTCAGAGAAATTCTTTTGTGATTGTTTTTGTTTGTCCCTCTACGGTCATTTTGTACACATTTTGGGCTCTTAGACCAGGACCTACAGTTTAACGTGGATTACGAGCCACTAACCTGGATTCTAACCTGAAGCCTGTTGTACCGATGGCCAGAGAGTGCTGACAGATTGGCCGTCATGTCACCATTCTTCTTTTGAAGTATATCAATAGTAATAGCACCATATCACTTCATGACAGTACATGACATGGAATCTATTATCAATCGATCACAGATCCAAATTTTTTTCTTTTATAGTTCCATTGTAGTAGAAACTATTTCATTTTTTATCGATATTAGTTTCGTTTTTATGAAATTTTGTAGCACGTCCAATAATTCATGTGTGGGCCTGAATGACCGAGTGAGCGCTCTGGCATTCTGTGCCACAGGTTTCAGGTTCGAATGGATTTTTGGGGTGTCATATAAATTTACAGTGGTTCGGCATCCTCTTTAAACCGTAGGTACTGGTCTCATGTGACTGTAAGAGCATCATGGAGCTGAGTCAGACTTCTACCTACGGGTGCTCCATGGCAGCAGAAGCTGTCCTCTTTCCCTCCATCCCTAGATCAGAACTACAGGACACTGAGGATTACTCAGAAAATTCACGTCACTATATTTACATGGTCATCGTTTTCTTACCTTTTTTTCTCCAAAAGATATTGACAGTGAAATCTATCAGCTTTTATGTTATAACTTTTTAATCGTTAATTTTTTTTTAATCTTGTCCCTTTGTAGGAAAAATAATCTAAAATAAGCAAAAAGTGTGAGGTTTTTAACATAAGGAAAATGATGTCAATCAAAAATACGTTTCTAATTATTAACCTCCAATATATTTTCTTATTGTAGTCTTCTGCATTTCCTTCCCCCAAAATGATTAGGATGAAAACCTCATATTTCTTTAAATAGTAACACATCATCTCTGGCTTATTTTTTTCTCTGAAAGAAAGTTGCGCTGATGAAATATACAGATTAACATTTTTTCCAATCAAACTGAAACAACGAAACACATTTTAATTAGAATAATTAAATTAAACAAAACTAAATAACGTATCGTCATCATCAGTGGCGCAACAGCCCCATGGTGGGCCTGCTGGCCAGATTTCTAGACGAGGGATGATTACTTTTTACAGGGTAGGATCGTCAACCTACGCCCAACTCTCTACAGTCAATTAGACCTGGACCTACGGCTTAAAGTGGATTCCGAACCATTCCAAACATCCATGGTACCGCCGGGGCTCGAACTCGAAACCTGGGGCACCGAGCTGCAGAGTGCTAGTTACCTAAATATCATCAGACCTAAATAGTAATTGTAAAGAAATGACATTGCAACACTTGTCTCCCCAAGTCAGAGCCTAAAAAGCGCAGTCAAAATTTTTATGTGCAAATTATAATTTTGAGGGGCCTGATGGCCGAGTGTCTAAGCGCTCTAACGCTCGTTGCCACAGGGTTCAAGCCCCGGCGGTGCCATGGATCTTTGCAGTGGTTCGGAATCCCTTTAAACCGCGGGTTCAGGTCTAACAAGATCGTAGAGTGTTGCGGGGGTCGTGTGACTCCGCGTCCGTAGCTTATCTTCAAGCTACGCGCACCTCCTGGGTAGTACTAAGTAAGTAACGTCGGTGCGGCGCTGGCCTTTTAAGTCATAAAAGACAACTGTCTGAGTGTCTGCCAGCTGCATTAGAACAAATAATTCTTACGTCCAAATGTCAATTCTGAATATGCAGCCATTTCTACGAAAACAACTGCTTTTGGTGTGTTTATTGCATTTAATTCTGTCTGCGTAAAGTAAATGCGGTACTTACGTATTATTGCCACCGCAGCAGAAGTTACGCCAATGCGCAAATAAAGAGAATGAATCTATGTTAAACTCTATATCGGCCCATTTTCCACTGAAATCCGATTGACTATGTTGTTTTTAAATAAAGTGTTTTGAATTTTGAAAGTGTTTTGATTTTAAATAAAGTGTTTTATATATTTTATGATTTGTCACAAAAATGTTAATTGCAGATTGACGCCACTTAATAGCCGCCAAATCTGTAGCTGCGGTGGCGTTAATACGTAAGTACCGTTTTATTTTATCAGTGTTGGGCAGAGAGATAAACTGTTGCTTAAAATTTTAATGTAACAGTTGGGCTGATATGTTCGTAGGCTTACAGATGGCGCTACTAGTATTAAATCCCACATGATTTTGAGTTAGCCCGAACCTTCAAAAGACACGTGTATAAATTTGACAGCTGTTGCACTATCAGTATGTGAGTTATAGCATTTTTAGTGAAGCAACTTTTGTTAGTTTGAAAAAATGGATAAAAAAGCGTTAATACGTAAGTACCGTAAATGCTATGATTAACATGAAGAGAAATCTTCGAGGCTCCCTTCAAGAAGACACAATTCTTTCCACTCGTCTCCAAGAATCAAAAATGCAACAGCTCCGACCCATAACGAGGTTAGTGGATATAACAAAACAAGAGTTCTTAAAGACTTCCCCGCGATGCCTTCACTTCCTTCCGGAACTTTTATGGAGCTCTAATTCAATTTCTCTCCTCAGATGAGTCGCAGACGAAGGCTAAAAACGTTTCGCCAACTCATGGTCTTGCTTAAGATGGCGTGCGTTCACAAGATGGTTTTTACTGCTCAGGATTGTTTCGGTATTGCGTCACTCAAAACCAGAGTTTGCTTGTTTGCTTATTGAGGCCATACGTTACTCTGGTATCATTTTCTGATTTGAAGGCAGGGTTTAGGGAAGGAATAGATTTAATCAAACGTAAGTTTATTCAAGAAAATTTTTTTCAATTCCTTCTCTTAGCTCACACTCTCCCTCTATATATCTTGTTCAAATTTCCAATCGCTCATAAAACACTTTTCATTCATCCACTCCAGTTCAAATACATTTTTTCGAACTTGTAGCGGATGATACTGGATGTGAATTCAACTATTCATTCAATTAACCTTTAACATTTTCTATTTAACAACAATTAACATTCTATTTATTTCAACATTTTCTACTATAACATTTTTAATTATTCATTCATTCATTAAATTTAATTACTTAATTAAATTTTTTTTTAGATTTAAGTTGCCTATATCTACCCATAGATGGCGCCAGATAAACTTAAATTAAATGAATGAATGAATTCCATTAGGTTTTAAGACATTGACAAAAAAGGGCATTGTAATGCATACATGGATTATTTTTGTATTATTATTATTATTTTTTTTTGTTTAAATATGGAAAAAAATGGACAGAAAAATATATTTTTTTGACATTACGTAAACAATCTTAACTTACTCTTCTGAAATATAGCGGCCTGATAGCCAATTGGCTAGCGCTCTGACCTTCGGTATCACAGACTTCAGGTTCGAATCCTGACTATGGCATATAGGTTTGTGAGTGGTTCGGAATCCTCGTTAAATTGTATGTCCCGGTCTGTTTAGCCCTCATGTGCACATGATGGCCGTAGGGCAACAAACCAAACCAATGCTCACTGGCGTCGAAATTAAATTCGCAATCTATATTTAAGCCAAGAAATTGGTTCATTTAACATGAGAATTGTAAATAAATAGTTATTAAATTATTGAACATATAACTGGATTTTTATGTCCATCGAAAATATTCAGACGTTTTTTTTTTTGTTCTAATGCAGCTGACAAACACTTAGACAGCTTCGTCGCCTTAAGGCAAGCGCTGCACAGACGGTACACACTTTGCACTACCCAGGGGGCGCGTGTGACTTGAAGATAAGCCACGGACGCGGAGTAACAATGCCCCACACATCGCTCTACGATCCTATTAAAACGGGACCTACAGTTTGAAATGGATTCTAAAACCACTACACACATCCATGGCACCGCCGGGACTCGAACCCGAAACCTGTGGTACCGAGCGCCAGAGCGCTAGCTACTCGGGCCAGTCAGGACCTACATTCAGACAGTAAAATAGATAATTAAGATACTTAAATATAGATTGCAAAATCTTATCCTTGAGTAAATGGAAAAAATGAGTCAACAATTTTTATTGTTTCACTTTTAAGAGATGAATCCATCTCTTAAAAGTGAAAGATGAATGAATTCATGGCCCTTAATAAGGGCCATGACATGCTCATTATCATTATCACAGACAGATTTAAGGAGCATATAAAGATGTTTTCTAATAAAATATAAATAAAAATTTATTATTACTGTTCAATAGCCAGGCTTTGCGCATTTAGTATAGTTTCACCTGTATGTTTGTTTGTTTGTAAGAGACTCTTTGGGCTCGATTTTGCCCTACTTTTTAAGCGATTCGATTTCATTTAAACATTGTAGACTTATCAAGGACACTAAAATATTTTTGATAAGTTTATTATCTCATCGTGATTAGGATCGCCGGGTTGAGTGATTTTATTTTAACCCATGCAGAATGACATTCAAACCTACGTGTGACAGCGGCACCACGGATAATGTACCTACTGTGGATCAGGAGATTCCCTGTTCGAATCCCGGCTGGCTCGACCTATTCGCATTTAGCCTTTGTTTTACTCAAAATTAAATTATTGTAAGAACTATAGTTCCAGTCCTCTGTACCAGGACATCATTTAAATACTATAGTTTAAAAACACTAAAAAACACGCTTTTAGAATTAATTTCACTGTTCTAAAAGCATGGGGTGCTCGATATCACTCGTTATAATTTTTCACTAGTTTCATTCCGTAATGCAGAGTTAGTTTAAAAATGTCATACAAAGCCCCCACGCTTTTGGAACAGTGACATTCATTTTCTCGTCAGTCATTTTATTCTTTATGTTAACAATTATAGGGCCTGAATGGCCGGGTGGCTAGCGCTCTGGCGCTCGGTACCACAGGTTTCGGGTTGAGTCCCGGCGGTGCCATGGTTGTTTGGAGTGGTTCGAATCCACTTTAAAAATTAGGTTCCGGTCTAATAGGATCGTAGAGCGTTGCGGGGGCATTGTTACTCCGCGACCGTGGCTTATCTTCATGTGACACGCGCCCCCCTGGGTAATACAAAGTGAGTAACGTCTGTGCAGCGCTTGCCTTAAGGCATCAAAAGACCGAACTGTCTGTGTTTGCCAGCTGCATTAGAAAGAAAAAAATTTTAACAATTATTTTTTACTTTCCAGTTTGATTCACTCTAAAAAGCGTGTTTTTTAGTTTTTTAAAATTATAATTTATTTCTTTTTAAGGGAAGCGTTACGGGTGTAAAATAATTTATTTTAATCTGGATAACAAACATTATTTTTAAGGTGAAACATTGAAATTACTTTGGGAGATTAATAGTTGTTTTTCTTTTTAATTGATGACATTAGTTCTACGTCTCATGTGCTATAGATGGAATATTTTTTTCATTCTGTGAAAAATTGTCTTCGAGGAGATATTTTAAGATGCCTTTCTTTTTGTTAGAAAACACGGGGTTATGTGTACTGTGTCTCCAGAAAAAAAAAATATTTCTTTTTAAAGAACATAAACAATTTTAAAAAATATCAGAAAAGAATTAATCACTTTGTAAAAAAGATGCGTTCGACACATTGTTTATGACTCCGCAAAATAAAACAGGTTATTTATTATTTTTAAATCTGGAAACGATCTTAATATTTTTGCTCTCGCATCCATTTATATTGCTTAGTTTGTTTTTTTAATGTTCTTTTAAAAAGTCAATTTTTCCCTTTTCTAAATTGACTGTAAGAAGCTAATTTTCATTAAAAGCGCTCGACTTACGCTAAGCGTGCGTTTTTTTTTTTATCTCCACATCGTTATTGCTATGCGCTCAAAATTAATTTTTTTAGTCTCTGTGATGTTAATAAATTTATGAAAAAAGAAATATTCAATAATTTATTTTTATTTTGTTTAAAAAAGGATTTCAACTTTTAAGCTGATTGAAAATTTTTATCTTTTTTTTTTGTTGTTGTTTGAGTGTTTTAATTTGTTTATAGGTTCTTTTATAAGCAGAAAAAATAACAGATTTGTTTTTGATTCTACCAAATAATTTTTAAATAGATGAAAATCTTTTTTTTATTTTATGTTGTTAAAAAGAAAATCATTGAAAAGTATTCAGAAATTTCATAGAACATTTTAAGCAAGCACAATTGAATAATAAGATATGAGAAGAAGTCAAAAAATATAAATGTTATTTAGAACTTTTTCTCTCCACCAGCTTTGAGCGGCCTGATGGCCAAGTGGCTAGCGCTCTGGCCTTTGGTACGACAGGCTCCAGGTTCGAATTCTGGTGGTGGCATGGATGTTTGTGAGTGGTTCGGAAAGGCCAGTGGCTAGCGCTTTGGCTCTCGGTACGACTTTAGTACTCTTGGTACGACTCTTTGGTACTCGGTTTCGGGATCGAGTCCCAGCGGTGCTCTGGATGTTTGGGAGGGATTCGGAATCCACTTTAAGCCGTAGAGGGTCACAGAGCCCAATCAGACTTCTTCTCACCCACTTCCTCCCCGAAACAGTAAAAGGGGCAACTCAGCTCTAGGCACAGTGATGTGGTGTGGTCTAGTGGTAGTAGATATTTAAGATATATCTGGGTTTTTTTCTATCTGACGGGCGTGAAGACAACCGATCATTACTTGAGTTTTTCGTTTTACATGCAACTCGATCGGCTCCTCCATCCTAATTAGAAAGTCCGTAGATAAACCCTCGGGTGAGTTTTAATGGTAACCGATCCAATTCAGAGACCTCATTTTTAGTAGTATTTTATGAATTTTTTTTTTTTTTTTTTGTGCTATTAAGTTATAAGACATTGACCCACAACAGTATTCAAATACATGCATGGATTATTTATTTATTTTGTTAATATATGGAAATGAACAGAATTTTTTTGACTTTACGTAAACAATCTTAACTTGCAGAATACGCAAAACATATACCATTGACATATACCATTACCAAACATATACCATCCGCTACCCATGCAGGCAACTTAAAGAATGATTCAAAGCGCCTTCGCGTAGACCATACTTACTTCGCACATTCGCATCTACTTCGCTCAGAGCCTGTTCCTACTTGTTCCACGTGTGGCACTGCTTCGTCAGTTGATACTACCACTACACCACACCACATCACTGTGCCTAGAGCTGAGTTTGCTCCTTTGCAGTTTGGGAATGATGTGGGGAGAAGAAGTCCGACTGGGCTCTGTGACACTCTACGGTCATAGGAGACCGGCACCTGCGTCTTAAAGTGGATCATTACAAACTACAAACGAATCGCTATAAATATCCATGGCACCGACGGGACTCGAACCCGAAACCTGTGGTACTGAGCCCCAGAGCGCTAGACACTCGGTCATCAGGCCCGATCGAATATATACTGTTCGAATACCCAAAAATTCAAAAGAATCCGACTCAAACTTATCGTTCGTGGCCTTCCAACCTTATCTCATTTACACTCCCCATGGTAATCTTTATTTATTTGTTGAGTAAATTGGCTTTTATTTCGTGTATTTGAAATTTGTTGCACCCTTTTGCTATTGCTGTCATCCAGTATTTGACTTTTCAATTGACAATGCTTTAAAAGCACCCATTTTATCAGATATTTTATCAACATTTTAATTCCATAAAGAATTGTTTCCATTGGTACTGAATTTTACCTATTCTCGCAATTACATTTTTCTTCTCTTAACCATTCCATTTTACCATAGAGTGGTTTAGTAGAGTGCTTTTTTGAAAGTTGTGGATATGGAATAATTCATTTTAATTTGGACAGCACATATTATTTTTAAAGTTTAAGCATTACAATTACTTGGGGTGAATAATAGTTGTGCTTCTTTTTATAAAATTGATGACATTAGTTCTGCTCTTGTCTCATGTGTTATGGATGGAATATTTTTTCATTCTGTGAAAAATTGTCTTCGAGATATTTTAAGAAGCCATTCATTTTGTTAGAAAACACGGGATTATGTGTACTGTGTCACCATAAAAAAATATTTCTTTAAAGAATATAAACAATTTTAAAAATATCAGAAAAGAATTAATCACTTTTGTAAAAAAAGATAAGTTCGACACATTGTTTATGACTCCGCAAAATAAAACAGATTATTTATTATTTTTTAAATCTGAAAAAGATCTTAATAGACATATTGTTTTGCACTCGCATCCATTTATAATGCTTAGTTTGTTTTTAATGTTCTTTAAAAAGTCAATTTTTTTCTTTTTCTAAATTGACTGGAAAAAGCTAATTTTAATTAAGAGCGCTCGACTTACGCTAAGCGTGCGTTTTCTTTTATCTCACATCGTTATTGCTATGAGCTCAAAATTAATTTTAGTCTCTGTGAAGTTAATAAATTTATGAAAAGAAATATTCAATATTTTATTTTTATTTTGTTTAAAAATGAATTTCAACTTTAATCTGACCGAAAATTTGTATCTTTTTTATGAGTGTTTCAATTTTTTTTACAAGCGGAAAAAAATAACAGATTTATTTTAATGCTACCAAATAATTTTTAAATACATGAAAACCTCGTTTTATATCTATTTTTATTTTCTACTATTAAAGAAAAGCATTGAAAAGCATTCAAAATTTCATAGAATATTATTATCAAACACAATTGAATAATATGATTCATGAAAAAAGATAAAATCAAAAATATAAATGTTACTTTGCTTTTCTGTGGGCCTGAATGGCCGAGTTTCTGCCGCTCGATGCCATAAGTTTAGGGTTCGAATCCTGGCGGTGGCATGGATGTTTGTAGGGTTCGAATCCACTTTAAACCGTAGGTGCCGGTCTAATAGGATCGTAGAGAGTTGTAGGGGGGTAATGTTAATCCGCGTCCGTAGCTTATCTTCAATATACACGCCCCTACTGGGTAGTGCTCAGTGAGCAACGTTGGTGCAGCGCCTAGCCTTAAGGCCTCAAAGGCAACTGCCTATGTCAAAGGCAACTGCCTTTTGCCAGCTGCATTAGGGGAAAAAATTTGAATTTCTTTTTTTTTCTAAAAATGGAAGCTTTGACAGTTTAGTTTGTCGCTTTACGGTCACCTTGTGCACGCGAGGGCTAATTAGACGGGACCTACGGTTTAACGTGGATTATGAACCACTCACAAACATCCATGCCATCGCCAGGATACGAACCTGAAGCCTGAGGTACCAAAGGCCTGAACGCTAGATAATTTGGCTATCAGGCCACTGTTGTGTATAGAATTTCGTTGTTTTGTAAAACCAAATAGAATCGGAGTTGATTTTAACTATGAATCGTTGGCCAAAATTCCCACCTTCTTCTGTGGTATGGGCTCCCTAGTGGCCAAGTGGCTAGCGCTCTGGCTGTTGGTACCACAGGTTTCAGGTTCGAATCCTGGCGATGGCATGGATGTTTGAGAGTGGTACGAAATTCACTTTAACCTGTAGGTCCCAGTCTGTTTAGTCCTCGTGTACACGGGGCATAAGGCATAAGTAAGGGTTGCCCGAAGTTACTCACCTAGCACTACTTAGGGGTGCGGGTAGCTTGAAGACAGGCTACGAACGAGGAGTAACAATACCCCTGCTATGCTCTATGATCCCTATGAGACCGGGACCTATGGTTTTAAAGGGGATACCGAACATCCAGGGCACCGTCGGGACCCGAACCCGAATCCCGTGGCACCGAGCGCCAGAGTGCAAGCCACTCGGCCATTAGGCAATCTTGGGTAAGTTATTCCAAAAGTGTATTGGCCTTCCCTACCATCGGCTATGTACAGTACTAATATGTAATGTTGCTTACCCTGGAACGTTCTGGTTTTTTTGGTACCACAGGCACCAGGTTCGAATCTTGTTGGTGGCATGGATATTTGTGAGGTGTTCAGAATCCAATTTAAACTGTAGGTCCCGGTCTGTTTAGTCCCACAGTGTGCATAAGATGACATCAGAGCGACAAATCAATCTTCGACTTGGCATTCCAATTTTGGATGTTGAGTATCGAATGTTCTTGTTGTGACACGACTGGCGTTGGAGGGGGAGATGCCTTCAGGGAGGATGCCTTCCGTACCATAATATTTTTACATGCACATAAAAAAACAAAAGCAATTCAATTATATTAAGAACACTTAACAATAATGAACGTGATGATATATACAAAGAATTCATCACTTAAACTCAAAAATGTTGTTATCATTCACCTGGCAAGGGATGACGTAGAAACACGCCCATCTCGGCAACAAAAAACTGCGACAGTATTCACTGCACGTAAATCATCATGGAGGTGCTTCCCACACAGACACCTCAAGGGCAAAAAAGGGGGGATTGTTCAAAATCTTCATAATGGTGCAATGCTCATAAGCTGCAGCGACGAAGCTGAAAATCATCAGATGAACACGCATATCAAAGGGTGAAAAACTGCATTAGCAGATAAAAAAAATTAATAAAATGTGAAAAACTTTGTCCAAGAAATCAGTAAAGCCCAAAAGAAAGAATTACAATAACCAAAAATTCAATAGAAATCGATTCTAGCAACCTGAGGTTAATTTTATCACGCAAATACGTACTTTTAAGATACATTGGGGCTTGATGGCCGAGTGGCTAGCGCTCTGGCGCTCGGCACCACAGATTTCGGATTCAAGTCCCGCTTGTGCCATGGATGTTTGTAGTGGTTCGTAATTCACTTTAATCTGTAAGTCCCGGTCGAATAGAAGCGTTACAGGGGTAAGTGTGGCTCACGTCTGTAGCCTATTTTAAAGCTACACGTGCCCCCTGGGTAGTGCTCAATGAGTAACAGCGGTGCAACACTTGCTTATGGCATAAAGACAATTGTCTGAGTACTAGTCAACTGCATTAGAAAAAAAAAGTACTCTCAGGTTATTATAAACCATGTTATTTCTGCTGCTAGAGGACTGAATCCAAGTCAAAAACACAAATAGAGACATTTTCCAATGTGTAAATTTACATCATGTATATTTTATTATATTCATTTATAATATTATATTATTTATATATATATACACACAAAGTTGATTATAATTAAAGTCCCACTTTCAAAATGCTGTCAAAAAGGAACCCCTCGTCACAATGAGCTCACATTTGAACCGAAGATACTCGAAGAAAGGGAAACGGTATGGCATCAAAAATAGTTCCACTGATTTTTCCCATCCAATTGGGTATGACCTACCGTGGTGGATGGGCTTTCCACTCACAGTGTCACACCCGTTGAATGAATTGGAAGCCATTTTTTCCGTCAGAAAAAAACCGAAACAATCCAGTACATTGAACACTACAGTGGGTTAAACGTGCAACTCATGCCAAATACGCTGGCATTTCGATTCAAAATATCACTGGCAGATGAAGTCACTTTCTTTATGCAGCTTACAGCGCCCTCTATTTATACACTTTCGAACTTTTTTTTTTTATGTCTATACTTTTTACTATTATATGGTTTTTCAAATTTTACAAGCAATCCTGTTTGAAAGTGGTTTAAGTGCATCGAAATATTTTAATTTTTCGGAAACATTTAAATAGATAAAAATATTGCATCTAAAAACTAGGCAAATTAGTTAAGATATCTAACACAATTCACAAAGGTAATGAGTGCATCGTTGAAAAGGCAATTTAATTCGCACTTTTGGGCTCAATTTCAGAAATCCCCAAATTTTACATTCATACATCTACTCCAGGGACGGTCAATCCGCGGGCCGCATGTGGCCTGCCTTGAATATTTTCCCGACCCGTGAGAATTTAAAAATATATTTATTTTACAATGGCCAAAGTAGTGAAAACCAATGCATTAAAAAAATACATTATGTGTGCATCCCTCTATTCAAAAACGAACCGTCGAAAGGATGAGGAGAAATTATTATTATCCTCAAAATTATCAATTTTAAAATGATATTCTTGCGAATAGAGAACAGATAGTGCCTGTTTTATGGATGAGTTTACAGTTATGAATTCGCAGAATCATTAAGTTATATTCTGTGAACTCACGCTCAAACATAAGGGACGCTCACCTGCAACACCCATTACGATGTGTCAATACCCAAATGGAGATCAATTGCCAAATGATAAGTGAAAGAGTGGAGAACACATAGCGCACTCGTAAAATAAATGTTTTTGAATGATTTCATTTTTTTTATTTCGCTTATATTTATAATTTTTTTAATATTTTATTTTGAGTGTCATATATTTCTTTACAATGTGCGTTTAGTATCATTATTGTTATATTATGTATGTTTACATGTAAGAATAATATTGAACACGAAAATAATAAGTCATTGTGTTTCAATTTTTCACTCCCAAAAAATGTCTATAGTGGGTCTCAATCTAATAAGGGGGGTATATCATTTTATATGCAGCCCGCGGAGTTAGGATGCTTTCCAAAGTGTCCTGCAAGATCATTTGAGTTGGTCACCGCTGGTTTAGATGTAGTATGCTTTAAATATTTGGTATATCCATGTTTTTAAGTGTGAAATTTTACTAAACTACATATTTTCCCATTAAACATGTAGGAGGGATTTTTTTCATTTAAAACTATGGATGAGTCTAGAACTAACAGGGGATATATAATTTTATAGGCGGAGTTAGGATGCCTTTCCAAAGTGGCCCGCAAGATCATTTGGGTTGGCCACTCCTTATCTGCACATTGCTCTGAGGTACTGAAAGGGGCGATTTGTATCTCAAAACATTGCATCGTCCGGAGTGGGAGTTAAACTGCATTTCTACCAAATACATAGTCGACTAAATTACTTTTCGAAACTATATATTTAAAAAAATGGTTCCTATTTTTGTGGTATGTACTCCAATTTAATATTTACTGTTAAGATAGACCTTTGTGAGTCTTGAATTATTGCGACAGTGGATAACCAGCGAAATTATTATTTACTAACTACTTGCCGGTGGAATTTCCTCTCATACAGGGTGGTTATAATTAAAGTGACCCTATTCAGACATTCTAGAACCCGGTCTGCCTATCGGATTTCGATGAAACTTTTAAATACGGTATATGAACCATGGAGAAAAGAGTTCTGCAATAAAAAAATAGTTGAAATTTTAATCACAGGGGAGAACTGTGGCATCTAAAGAAGGACAAAATCTGTCAGAAACATTAAAATTTATTCAAGTACAGAATATGCCTCAATGTGAGCTCCATTGACATCCATTACGCGTTGAAAGCGTATTATAGAGTGTTCAATGGTAGCGCGAAGAATCTCTCGAGGGATTTCAGCAGTCATGCTGGATTTCAACTGAGGCAAAGTCTTAATTCCTCCTCCATAAATACGATCTTTTAGGAATCCCCACAACCGATGAGAAATCACAGGGATCTAAGTCGTGTGAACGAGGTGGACAGGCCATCCGAAATGCTCCGGATATTACACAATTCTCGCCAAAGTTAGAACGCAGCAATTCTTTGACTTGGGCAGTCTCTTCAAATTTCATAATCATCTTCTTCAAACCAATCCTTCAAACGACGATACTCACACAGTGCAGCTAAGCTATTGCTGCCGTTCTGATAAAACTACTTTACCAGTAAAAGCTCGATCTTTCTTCTGTCAGGGAATGATGAACGATGACAAAGGCACAGAAGAATTATTTTCTGGACAGACAGGTTGACTTTAATAAGTATATTGGCAGCGATAGCTGCTAATATACTTTCTATCCGGGTGATTAACATTGAGGGTGATTTTTGTAAGAGAAATATGGTTTGCTCAGTATAAATAAAAGGAAAAATTAGAGACTTAAAAACAACATAGGATAAATAAAATAACAAACAGAGAGAGCTGATAAAAATATTATTTAGTTAAAATGCTCAGTGGACGTTTATTATGGATGGGAAGAGTAATGTCATAATCAGGAAGGCGTTTCAGCGGAATATTAGGATTATTATCATAAAAATGAGTGGAGAGTTTTTGAATAAAATGTTTAATTGAAGGATTTCCAAAGCAGCAGCGAGAATATCTTTATTTCTGACAAACCACGGTGCATCAACTGCCATGCATGTACTTTATTTTCAGAGTTTGAATACCTTTTATTCTAGATTTGAATGCGGATCTCCATATTGGAGTGGCATATGTTATAATGGGACGCATGTAGACAATATAGATAAGACTTTTGGTATCAATGTTGGTATGGCTACTGCGAGAGATAAGAAGGTAGAGTTTTTTAACAGCCACATTGAATTTATTTTTGACATAACTGAAGTGAGAATGATAGCTAAGATGCTTGTCCAGTAGGACTCTAAAGTATTTCGCTTCATTTGGCCGAGTTGGAGGAGTGTTAAAAATAATACTATTAGTTGCTTGCCTGTGGAAGTTCCTCTGATATTTATAACAAGTAATATAAAAAAAGTGTTAAAGTTCCTACTCTTTTTTTCACTCTCTTGCAGAAAAATCTTTACAAATAAAGTTGAAATTTTCCTCTTACATCTAGCGCCCTCTATTGGTAGATATACGCAACTTAAATCTAAAATCAATTAATGAAATTGAATGAATGAATTAATATTTGAAAAACTGTATTTACATCTAGTGTCATCCACTGCAAGTTTTTTTTTTCTTTCCAATGCAGCTGGCAAACACTTAGACATCTTGGTCTTGGATGCCTTAAGGCAAGCGCTGCACAGACGTTACTCACTTTGCATGACCCAGGGGGCGCGTGTCACTTGAAGATAAGCCACGGAGTAACACTGCCCCGCAACGCTCTGCGATCCTATTACACCGGGACTTACAATTTAAAGTGGATTCCAAACCACTACAAGCGTCCATGGCACCGCCGGAATTCGAACCTGAAACCTGTGGTACCCAGGGTCAGAGCTCTAGCCACTCGGCCATTCAGGCCCCTCCACTACAAGTTCAAATACATTTTTTTCAATTCCTTCTATTGGCTCACACTCTCCCTATATATATCTTGTGCAAATTTTCAATCGTTCAAAAATTCTTTTTATCCATCCACTGAATTCTAACATTTTTTTTTAACTTGTAGTGGATAACACTGGATGTGAATACAGTATTTTTCAAATTTTAATTCAGTAATTAAATAAAATTAATTAATTTTAGTTTCTTTTAGATTTGAGCTGCATATATCTACCAATAGATCACCTAAAAAAATGACTGAAAATTCTTTATAAAGAACTTTCTGCAATAGAGTGAAAAAAAGTAGGAATTGACTTTAAAAATTTTTTATATGACTTGTTTAAACTTGAGTGGTTGAATAAAAAGTATTTTATGAACGATTGAAAATTTGCACAAGATATATACAGGGAGAGTGTGAACTAATGGTAGAATTTAAAAAGAACACAAAGTTTTACTTAATTCAAGTTTAATCACTCGCCAAGTAGATCCCACGATGCCAACGACACATTAAATTACAGGCAAGCTCTTTTAAATTATAAACCTGGTATGTTCTTCGCTTTAAGATCCTCTCGAAAGCCGCTCTTCCCACTACGATGTCCTTGAGGCAGGGCACATCGCTCTACAAACAAGATCATCTTCACATTGAAGAGCCATTATGCCGCGCTGGTATGGTTTGGCTGGGGTCCCTTGGCGTGTTGGCGAGGGCGCTAATGAGCCAGTGTTCTGAATGCAAATCGAGTTAATGAAGAGCCCTGACCGGTTCGAAACCTCTTCGAGAATTCTGTGGGAGAATAAAGCCTATTATGAGGTTGCTATGGGAACGCGATAATGCTGTTTGTCATCAAGTCGGCCGGGGGGTGAAGAATGGTAGGGCGCAGTTTCCGTCCCATTGCATTCTTACAGAAGGAATTGAATCTTGCACGTCTGAGCCGTCAATTATTCCGCTGAAGTGAACTTTAAGCAAAATCCTCAGTAGTTCAGCTTGTGTACGTGTTGCTGAGCTGGAATGGCCGAGTGTCTAGTGCTTTGGCGCTCGGGGACAGGTTTCGGGTTCGAGTCCCGGCCGTACCATGCATGTTTGTAGGGGTTCGGAATCCACTTAAAACTGTAGGTCCCAGTCTCATGTCACCGTAAGACAGTCACGGAGCCAAATCAGATTTCTACATGCGGATGCTCCATCCCAACAGAATCTGACCCCCTTTCTCTGCATCCCTGAGTAGATTGCTCATGGGATGTCCGTCCCGCACTGCAGGACACTGGCGATTAGTAACACACGTATTATTATTATATCTCTCTAAAGTGTATTCTAAAAATTGTGCCGAAATCTGATTCATGCGTCATTAATTTTTTTTTTTTTTTTCAACTCTCTATCCTATATCAAGTCTTAAAGAAAGTTTTACTTGTTTTCGATTGAAATAAAACGGAAAATTTAGCCAAAGATTATATATATATAATCAATATAGCCTCTGTACTTTTCACAAAGAAATGAGGGGTTTTTCCTTTTGGTTTTACCTTGAACAAATAAATGGGATTTCATCCCACCCGGTCCCTTCAAGTCTTGCAGTATGAGCTAATTCAGCGGGTGTACGTGTTGATGGGCCTGAACGGCCGAGTGTCTGGCGTTCGGTGGCGCAAGTTTCGGGTACGAGTCCCAGCGATGCCATGGATGTTTGTAGGGGGTTCGAAATCCACTTTAAGCCATAGGTGCCGGTCTAACAGGATCGTAAGAGCCTATGGAGTTAAAGTCAGACTTCTATCTATGGATGCTCCATCACAACAGAAGTTGTCCTCCATCCATGAGTAGATTGCTCTTAGTATGTACGTACCGTACTGTTGTATAAATTTCACGTATTGTTAATATATTTCTGTAACGTGTATTCTAAAAAATATGCAGAAATCTGATTCATGCGCCATTTATTTTTCCAAGCCTCTATCATATCTACTACTACTACTACTACTACACCACACCACAGTTCTGTGCCTAGAGCTGAGTTGTGCCTTTACAGTTTGGGAATGATGGGGAGATCAAGTCTTATTGGGCTCTGTGAAGCTATACGGTCATATGAGTCCAGGACCTTACGCTTAAAGTGGATTCCGAACCACTACAAACATCCATGGCACCGCCGGTACTGGAACCCGATACCTGTGGTACCGAGCCTTAGAGCTAGTCACTCGACCATCAGGACCCTTTACCTATGTCAAGTCATAAAGAAAGTTTTGCTTGTTTTTTAAATTAAAATAAAAGCGACAAATTAAGCCAAAATAATATAATAAACATAGCCTCTGTTCTTTTCATGAAGAAATAGTATTTATGTGCAATTCCTTTTGGTTTTGCCTTGAACAAATAAATGTGTTTTCATCCCACCCGGTCCCTTCAAATTTTGCAGTATGGTTCGGAAACTTCCGAAAAGAGGATGATCAGTTGCAGCAGCCGAATCCTTCTGGGTTTTGGGTTTGTCGCTCTACGGTTATCTTGTGCACACTTTAGGCTGATTAGACCTAGCGTTTAAAGTGGATTCCGACCCCCTCACAAACGTCCATGCCACCTCCGGGATTCGAAGATGAAGCCTGTGGTACCAAGCTCTAAAGCACTAGCCAGAGCCCCAGGCCGCTAATTGAATACCAGGCCGCAGAAAATCGATCTTTTATCCCGCTCGTTAACGAAGTCGCCTTTTCTATAAAAGATGCCTATTAACGTCTAACAGCCACTTGTGAATACATTGTGCCTATGACCATGACTCTAAAAAAACTGATGTTAGAGTCACTTGTGGCAAATTGTGACTATGGCCCGATAAAAAAACTGTAAAAACTTGTGGTGATTTTTTTTTTTTTTATCTGTACTATCCTTTCTGATTACGTTTGAAGAGTAATTGAATAAATTGAGATAAAGCAGCTAACGCGAGCATAAGTCAAGTCTCTAAGTCAAGTCAAGTTAAATATGGTATAAACAGCTCAAAAGAAGGCAGAGAACGCGTTGAAGACGAGGAGCCCTCTGGTCGCCCATCAACTTCAACCGACGAAGCTCACGTCCATAAAATTAAAGATTTTGTGCTTGCAAACCGTCCATTCACAATTAGAGACCTTGTTGATGCTGTTGGAATTTCAAAAGATCGGTCCATTCCATTTTGGGCCTCAAACGCGTCCAATCTCGATGGGTACCGACAAAACTGAATGCGTCAGCTCACACTGCATTGATTCTTCGTGACTTTTCTTGCCAAAAATGAAACCCATATCGTTCCACAACCACCATTTTCACTTCGTGCGACTTCTGGCTATTCCGTAAACTCAAAAGACCACTCCGGGGACACCGTGCGACTTCTGGCTATTCCCTAAACTCAAAAGACCACCCGGGGATACCGTGCGACTTCTGGCTATTCCCTAAACTCAAAAGACCACTTCGGGATACCGTTTTGAGTCGACGGAAGAGATTCAACGTGAATCGCTTTGAAGGCCATCCCTGCCGATGATTTTTCAGCATGCATTGAGGATTGGGGAAAAAAAGTTAGCATAAGTGCATCGTGTCCGGAGCGGATTACTTTGAAGTCGATGAAATAAATTTGAGGAATAAATTAAGAGTTTTTTTGAAAAAAAATGGTCTTACTTTTGGGCACGGGGCCTGAATGGCCGAGTGGCTAGGCGCTCTGGTGCTCGGTACCACAGGTTTCGGGTTCGAATCCCGGTGGTGCCACGGATATTTGGAGTGGTTCAGAATCCACTTTAAATCGTAGGTCCCAGTCTCATAGGATCGTAGAGCGTTGCGGGTGCATTGTTACTCCGTGGCTTATCTTCAAGTGTCACGCGCCCCCTGGGTAATGCGAAGTGAGTAACGTCTGTGCAGCGCTTGCCTTAAGGCATCCAAGACCAAGCTGTCTAAGTACTTGCCAGCTGCATTAGAAAGAAGAAAAAAACAACTCTGCTTTCAAAATGAGCTCCCGTAATCATCGAGGAATTAAGCGAGGCGACCGCCCACTCAAACACTTGTTTATTGATCTTTGAGCCTCCGTTAAAGTTAATTAGGGGGATCGCAGCTGCTCCTCCCCTCGTTTTTCGGGGGAAGGGGGCAAGGGGGGCTATGATGTTCGTCTTAAGCAGGCTGCCGGGTGATTTGCTTTGAGAAAATAGAGACCCATTTTGTTTTTATTTAATGAGGTCAACATCTGTTTTAACACAACTTATGAAATTTTACTAATAATCTATTTAATTTTTAGTTCACCTTGTTATGATTCAGGTGCGCTCTTCGTCATCGAATGTCATCATTACTAAGAAATCGATTATTATTAAGATTTATTGCATCGTTTTAAGGATGACACCTTTAGTTTTCGAGTTGGTTTCCAGAGCCGTTAGAAGCCGAGAGACAAAAGCGAGCCGTTGGTATATTGAATTCGCTCGTTCGAACTTTTTCAATGGAATATCTGAAACAGTGTAGTGTCCAGACCAGGGGTGGCCAACTCGCTGACCGCCTTCAATATGTTTCCGGCCCGTGAGATTGATCACACTTTTGTTGTAGTTGTCGTGTCCCTCATGGAAGGAGGGAGGAGAGGTGCAGCTTCTGTTCTGATGGAGCACCCGTAGGTAGAAGTCTGACTGCTCCGTAACGCTCTTACAGAGATAAGAGACCGGGACCTACGGCTTAAAGTGGATTCCAAACCCCTACAAACATCCATGGCACAGCCGGGATTCGAACCCGAAACATGTGGCACCGAGCGCTAGACACTCGGCTATTCAGGTCCCAAATTTGTTGGGGGCCAACGGCACGCGGTGCCCAGGTGGTCACCCACCCAAGTATTGACCGCGACCAATGATGCTTGACTTCGGTGATCTAACGAGAACCGGTATATTCAGCATGGTATGTCCGTTGGTAATATGATTATTGTTGAGCGTTAAGCGTAGGGTAACAACCCTACCCCGTGAAAAAGAAAACATCTCTGGTCTCGAAATCTGCGAGACGTCCTTGGCCCACCATGCGGCTGTTGTGCCATTGATGATGATGATGATAAAAAAGCGGCTTTTCACTTAGTGTAAGCAATTACTCATTGAGTTTTGTAAATTTATAAGTTAGAAAATGGTTATATTTTATGGTTTTTATTTTATATTACGCGAAAGAAAATAATTTCCTGTTATTCCTTGTGTAATTTACTTTCTGTATTAAAAAAATATATTAAACAAATGTAAATTTACGTTGAATAATGGTGTTTCTTTAAGAGAGCCTTCTATTGGTTTTTAAAATCTGCCACTGATGGGCTTTTTTTGTTTTTCCAAAAATTATTATGGACAGTATACTGTTTTAAAATTCTTGAGTTCGTTAAAAAATTCAAAAATATATTTTCAATGAAGAAATCGCAAACATTTAACATTTAAAGCGGGTTTTTTTTTTCAATTCCTTCTATTAGCTCACACTCTCCCCTATGTATATCTTGTTCACATTTTATATCGTTCATAAAATATTTTTTCATTCATCCACTCCAGTTCAAATGCATTTTTTTTTTGGAACTTGTAGTGGATGACACTGGATGTGAATACGGTTTTTTTCAAATATTCATTCAATAATTAAATTTAACTAATTAATTTTAGTTTTTTAGATGTAAGTTGCATGTATCTATCAATAGATGGCGGCAGATAAATTAAAAATATGAATGAAAATTATTTATAAAGAACTTCTGCAATATAGTGTGAAAAAGTAGGAATTGACTTTAAAAATTCTTTTTTATATTACTTGTTTTACAAAACCGAATATGCACACCCACAGCTAAATGGATAAATGTCCTGAATTGGTGAAACTGATCCGATATCTATCGCTGCAAGATGCGGGCTTCACGAGAAGTCACAGGTTTCGAATTCGAGTCCCGGCGGTGCCATGGATGTTTGTAGTGGTTCCGCTTAAAGTGTAGGTCCCGGTCTGTTTAGCCCAAAGTGTGCACAAGATGACCGTAGAGAGAAAAACCAAACCAATCACGAGAAGTCGTTTCAAACATCGTGCGGGTTGACTGAATCAAGTGTAACTGATTCTATTCAATTTATCTTTATGCAGAAATCAAATGCATAAAATTAAGATTATTATTACGTTTACGGAGCTGTCTCGCTAAATCATCACACTGAAACCCCAATAATAACTCAAATTTAGAAAGATATCAAATATTTAAGAACTAAATCTAAGCAAATCGTATCCCAGTGGATGCCATCACAAGTCGGAATTAAAGGTAAAGAAGCAGCAGATTCACTTGCAAGGAAACCGTGTGAATATTGGAAAGAAACATGTTCCACAAAAATCTTTCATATATACATATATGTATATATGGGGCCTGAGTGGCCGAGTGGCTAGCGCTCGGTACCACCGGTTTCGGGTTCGAGTCCGGGGTGTCATGGATGTTTGTAGCGGTTCGGAATCCACTTTGAACCGTAGGTCCCGGTCCGACATAACTGTAGGGCGTAGGGCTGACAACCCTACCCCATAAAAAAGGAAGACATCTCATGTTTCGAAATCTGCCAGTAGCAAACAACTGAATATATATAATATCATTAATTATAGTTTAAAAATTTTGAATCGCGAACTTGATTTCAAAGGATATTAAAAGTAGCATCAACCTGGAAGATCCTCGACGCAAACTTGAATATAAAACAATGAAGCCTAATTGTAATTTATGTATGTATGTATGCATGTATGTAATATACATATTTATACACACACACACACACACACACATATATATATATATACACTCAAGAGCCAAAACATTATGACCACCCCTACATTGTGCAACGAACTCGCCTGGATGACGTGGAAGGCACGTGATCAGGTGGAAGTGGTATTAAATGGTAGTATTAATCCATGCCAAGGCGGGTTGAATCTGTGTTGCGCGCCAAAGGTGTGCCAACTCGTTATTGACAGGTGGTCATGTTTTGGCTCTTGAGTGTATGTTCATAGGGAAATTTTTGAAAAATTGAAAGATAGTCCCATAATTAAATTTGAATCCAAAAAGGGGCACACTATTCAAGACAGCTGGGAAATCTTTAACATTAGACCACGTAAAGAGGCGGTGGCCAACTTTCGATTGAGAACCGGACACGATTGTCTTGCGGAACACCTAAATAGAACAGATTTCCTCGCCTCGAACACTTGCCCAATATATAACAATGAATTCAGGACATCTTTTGAAATGTCCAGGACTGGAAAGGGAGGCTCAGCGCCAAGAAGTTTTGCAGTTGTGTTGGGAACCAGAAACCTCATGGACCAAAATAAAGGCCCCTTTATTCAATCTCTCCCCCTTTAGACTTTTCGTGGTGTGTGAGAGAGCGACTTGGTGTCGATTGCTGTGTTGCTGTATGTTTACTTTGTTCTGCTTGTTCCTTCTTTGTGTGTGATCCTTATTGTGATGAATAGGTTTCCAATATGGGTACAACAACAGCATCAAAATTATTATTACTATTAATAAATAATTCCATAAGGATTTGGTTTGTCGCTCTACAGTCATCTTGTGCACACTTTGGGCTAAACAGACCGGGACCTACAATTTAACGGGGATTCCGAACCACTTGCAAACACCTATGCTACCGCCAGGACTCAAACCCGATGCCTGGGATACCAAAGGCCAGAGTGCTAGCCACTTGGCCACCAGGCCGCTTCCATAAGGGAGTCTTTTAAACACAAAAGAAAAATGTTTTGAAAAAATAATATAGCTTAATATACTGGTGAATTTATTACGAGGAAGTTTGTCTCCCTAGCAATTTCATTTTAGGACTATTTTCATGACCAAACATTTTTAATTGTTTCTGTTAGAAACTTTAATTGCGATATTAATTTTTTTTTTTCTAAATTTGCAGGAACATTTGCAGGAATTTTTGCTAAAACTACTTTACTGCTGAAAATACTGAGCCTCAGTTGAAGTTTAAAACTTTTTTTCTAACTTTTTACTTGTAATTTCATTTCAAGTGGAAAGAAATAAACTAGACGTATTTTAGAAATGTCTTCGGAATGACACATCAGTTTGTCTAAGTAAGTCTTTATTTGATATTTCTCTTGTAATGACTAATTATAATAAATCCGCTGTTTCAATGGACTTGCTTTCAAATTGCATACCAAATAGAAAATGTCTGTTTCAAAATATGAATATTTTTCATTAATACTTATTACCTTTTTCAATTCCTTCTATTAGTTCACACTCTCCCTATATATATATCGTGTTCAAATTTTCAATCGTTCATAAAATACTTTTTTATTCATCCACTCGAGTTCAAATACAGTTTTTAAAACTTGTAGTGGATGACACTGGATGTTAGTACAGTTTTTACAAATATTAATTCCTTTATTAAATTCAATTCATTCATTTTAGGTTTTTTTAGATTTAAGTTGCATGTATCTACCAATAGATGGCGACAGATGTAAAAGGAAAATTTAAGCATTATTTATAAAGGTCTTTCTGTAATATAGTGAAAAAAAAAGTAGAAATTGATTAAAAAAAAAAATTTTTTTTTATATTATTTGTTACTTCTCAAAACACTCGTCTCATGTCAAGCTCTATTAGAGACCTGATGGCCAATTGGCTGGCGCTCTGCCCGTTGGTACCACATGCTTCAGGTTCGAATCCTGGCGGTGGCATGGATGTTTGTGAGGGGTTCAGAATCCACGTTAAACTGTTGGTCACAGTCTGTTGAGCCCTCGTGCGCATAGGATGACAGTAGAGTGACAAGCCCAACAGGCTTGTTTCACATTAGTTCGGGTGCCGGCGGTGCCATGGATGTTTGTAGTGATTCGGCATCCACTTTTAGGTCCCGCTCTCATAGGATCGCAGAGAGTTGCAGGGGTAGTTTGATTCACATCCATAGCCTATCCTCAGGCTACACGTGCCCCTGGGTAGTGCCAAACGAGTCACAGTGCTGCAGCCCTTGCTGATGGCATAAAAGACTTGACTTTGAGATTTATGCTCGCGTGCATGGCATAAAGCTAATTTCATATGAGGTTTCCACCTAGACCATTAAATAACCACATAGACCTAGAACCTAGAACCACCTAGAACCTAACTAAATGCTTAACCAATGCAAGAGATATCAATCAAAGTTATTTTTAAACTGTATATCCTGTTACGCTTTTGTCTTTATAAAATAGCAGCCCTTTTTTTTAACAGATGTAAACTATTCCATGGGCCTGAATAGTCGAGTGGCTAGCGCTCTGGCTCTCGGTACCACATGTTTCGGGTTCGAGTCCCCGGCGGTGCCATGGATGTTCGTAGTGGTTCGGAATCCACTTTAAATCGTAGGTCCCGGTCTAATAGGATTGTAGAGTGTTGCGGGGGCATTCGTACTCCGCGTCCGTGGCTTATCTTCAAGCGATACGCGCCCCCTGGGACATGGAAAGTGAGTAACATCTGTGCAGCGCTTGCCTTAAGGCATCCAAGACCAAGCTGTCTAATTGTTTGCCAGCTGCATTAGAAAGGGAAAAAAAAAACTATTCCATTGTGAAGACGAAGATTTTTTTTCTATCTCTGAAAACGCAGTTTAAAGATCTCGTGACACAGAGGTGAGCGGTGTGTTTATCTCTCTCTGTGTTTCTGGGAACGGAGGTTTTTGCAAGAAGCCAGCTACGCAAACAGAGGCGCGACGAATGAGGCGGAAGCTCGGTTTCACAGGAAAGAGGAAAAAGGGCTTCCGAACTTTCTTCGCAACTAGGGATTGTAATATCGGACCGAAAGTTCAATACCGGTATTCGGTATTTTTTAGATCTTGATACCGGGATACCGGTTTTAATACCGGTAGTAGAAATTTTAGAAATAGAAAGAAAACACAAGTGTTTTTTTTTTTTTTTTTTCGTTTTATTTGCAGTTTTATTAGAGAATGTAATTATCACAAACAAATTTGTAACTTATAGATTATAACACTATATAAATAATCGCAAAAAAGTAAAGGAACATCTTATTTATTTAAATCGTAAAAAGAAATGTAAATATCACTATTCAGTCTGTGGTACCATTACAAATTTTTGAAATGTGGTCTTAAAAACATAATGCATCAATTGTACTATCATTAAGCCTGGAACGTAATTTTGTGCAAAAGTGACCAGCTGTCGAAAACGCTCTTTCAGCATCTACGCTAGTGGGTGGTACTGTTAGCAAAGCGCGATAAACTTTTTCCAAGTATTTACCTCTAAATCCCTCCCTCTTCAAATAAATTTATTTCTCGTCGGATTGTTTTGGATATAGCTGATTTCTGTATTATATTTTGGTGTGTTGAAATTTTTTAGTTATCGCTAATTCTAACTTTTGTTCAAGAGACAATTAATTTTCACTATCAACATGAGTGTCATTATAATCTTCGATAACTGCACCGAATTCTTCTGAATGTGGATAGGTTCTGAATTCTGAATAAGAATTTACACATAAGAATAAGAATTTCACAAATAAGAATTCATTCACAGACAAGAATTTTAAATTTCTAGTAAATACCGAAAAACCGGCATTTATACTTGTGAATACCGGTATTACAAAACTGTACAAATGGCTCAAAATACCGGTATTCGGTATCCCGGTATACCGGTATTGCAATCCCTATTCACAACTCAACCATTTTAACAACCAGTACTTTTTCTTTTTTTTTTCATCTAATCGATTATAACGAACATCCATGCCACCGCCGGGATCCGAACCCGAAACGCGTGTTAGCGAGCGCCATTCGATCCTTAGGCTCCAATATAATTATTAAACTATAGCATTAAAAAAAATATTTTGTGTTATGACACTTCAATAAATAAATTTAATGTAAGGATTCAATGCTCATAACTTATGAGAGAAAAATCTAAAAATTCTACACTATTGAATTTCAGTTAATTTGCTTACATAAACAAAAAAACAACGTGTTGTTAAAGTTATTGAAAATTCAATCAATATGATTTTAAAGAAAACTTTGGAATTATAAAACCATTGATTTTCCAATTGGTTAGCGCTCTGCCCTTTGGTACCACAGGCTTCGGGTCAAATCCTGGCAGTGGCATGGCTGTTTGTGAGGGGTTCGGAATCCACCTTTAAACTGTAGGTTCCCGTCTAATTGGCGTATTTAACATACAGCAGGTATATATAGAGAACACTCAATTAGATATTTAGTGGAAGGATTCCACTTGTAGCTCTCGGGAGGAGAGATTGTCATTCACTGCCAGTTGCGCAGTGCGTCCTCTCTGGCGGGAGGTTCGATGCCAACTGATGATTTTCTTCTGTACTGTTTGTGAGAAAGGAGGTTTTTATAAGCCAGCTACGCAAACAGAGGCGGAAGCTCTGTTTCACTGGAACGAGGAAAAAGGGCTTCCGAGCTCTTTTTCACCGTTTTAAACATTCAGCACTTTATTTTTTGCTTCTAATCGATCATGACGTATGATGATGTGTCTTTCGATTGAATTTAAAGTCGTTTTATAGAGGGAGAAATCACCTGAATTCATTTTTATTAATATTATAGCTGTAATGTGCAGTTTCAGACCATGTTAATAAACGCACCAGGAATATGTATACAACGAAGTGTACTTTTTTTCGTATGTTTGTTTGTCACTCGGTCATCATATCCAATACGCTGTAAGACAGATTCTCGAGCGAAGTCCATAGTATGTTCTCCAGCATTGATTTGCTTGCCACATGCTTCGGGTTCAAATCCTGGCAGTGGCATGGACGTTTGTGAGCGGTTCGAATCCACCTTAAACTATATGTCCCGGTCTAATTGGCCTATTTAACATACAGCCGGTATATATAGAGAACATTCAATTAGATATTTAGTGGAACGATTCCACTTGTAGCTCTCAGGGATGAGAGATTGTCATTCAGCGCCAGTTGCGCAGTGCGTCTCTCTGGTGGAAAGTTCGATGCCAACGGATGATTTTCTTCTGTACGCCGCAAGCGGCACTCTTGCATTTATTAGGAGGAACCACGGCTACAGGGAAACATGGGTGCATAGGTGGAACCAGTGTTACAAATGTCATTTATAACATACCTCTCAATTATTTTTTTTTACATAAAGCAGTTGTTGTTGTCGTATCCCTCATGGAAGGAGGGAGGAGGGGTGCAGCTTCTGTTCTGATGAAGCGCCCGTAGGTAGAAGTCTGACTTCTGCTCTGTGACGCTCTTACAGTCATAGAAGAATGGGACCTACTGCTTAAAGTGGATTCCGAAAACACTACAAACATCCATGGCACCGCCGGAGTAATCCTCAGTGTTCTGTAGTGCAGGACGGATATCCCAGGAGTGATCTACTCATGGATGGAGGGAAAGAGGACAGCTTCTGCTGCCATGGAGCACCCGTAGGTAGAAGTCTGACTCAGCTCCGTGATGTTCTTACAGTCACATGAGACCGGGACCAACGGTTTAAAGAGGATGCCGAAGCACTGCAAATATGTATGGCACCACAAAAATCCATTCGAACCCGAAACCTGTGGCACCGAGCCTGTAGACACTCGGCCCTTCTGTCCCACATAAAGCAGTATTATATCAATATAATAAAATGGAATATTATTAAAATATCTCATTAAAAAATATTTTGTGTTATGACAATTCAATAAATAAGCTTAATGTATGGATCCAATGCTCATAACTTATGAGAGAAAATCTAAAAATTCTTTCATATTATTCTACACTATTGAATCTCAGTTTATTTGCTTACATAAAAACAACGTGTTGTTAAAATTATTGAAAATTCGATCAATAGGATTTTAAAGAAAACTTCTCTGCTTTGACCTCCTTTTTGGTTCACTCCGTTTTTAAACTGTAAAAATCAATACAAAGATGTTTTTCCAATAAAGAAATTCAACTGAAGTGGTTTTTTTTTTTTTTTTTTATTTGCGTCTTTCAAACCCAACATCATGAATATTTTCAAAGAAAAGTAAACCTCAATGTTCACTCAGAGCATATCATTTTATTATAGGTATATTTTTACCGCTTTTATTTATTTCAGTCGTTGTTTCTTTGTGAAAATACTGTATTCAAAAATATAAAATGAAATGTAGGATTGAAAAATATGTTTACAGTTCCTTTTTCTGTGCGCGACTTGGTAGCCAAGTGGCTAGCGCTCCGGCCCTCTGTTATCCCAGGTTTCAGGTTCGAATCCTGGCGTTGGCATGGATGTTTGTGAGTGGTTCGGATTTTAAATCGTGGGTCCAGGTCTAATATGATTGTAGAGCGTTGGTCTTACAGACCTGTCTCGTAAAAGTAAACAGTATCTCACGTTTCGGAATTTGTCAATAGGCAGACGTCCTTGGCATACCATGGGCTGTTGCGCCATTGAAGAAGAAGAAGAAACTAATTTAAAAATACATAACGTAAATGTATATTTGAAAAATAAGATATTTGGGTATCCTAACATTATGATTTCCATTATATCATGTGCTCCACGTAAATAATATTAAAGCTCCCACAAATAATGCTTCCTGGCGGTGGCATGGATGTTTGGGAGTGGTTCGGAATCCACGTTAAACTGTAGGTCCCGGTCTGTTTAACCTAAAGTGTGCACAAGATGACCGTAGGGCGACAAACCAAACCTTTATTTTTGTGGTTTCATTAAGTATAATATATTATTAGATAATTTTTTAACAACAGTTTGCATTAGCTGTAAATTTCGGTTGTCTGTCGGAACATTTCTTGATGATGATGCAAAATTTGCCCGTGAGGTAGTAAACAATTGGTTTTTTTTAAATTTGTTGATGTATTTTAGATGGGGTCTGATGGCCGAGTGGCTGGCGCTCGTTGCTACAGGTTTCGGGTTCGTGTCCCGGCGAAACAGTGGATGTTTGTAGTGGTTCAGGATCCACTTTAAGCCATAAGTCCCAGTCTAATATGACCGTAGAGCATTAGGCGTAGGGTTGATAACCCTACCCAGTAAAAAAAGAAAACATCTCCTGTCTCGAAATCTACAAGCTCCGTAGCACCGCTCGTGAGGATGAGATGTATTTTTAGATAATTTGATTTATTTTAATGCTTAAATAATTTTTAATTATTTTGTTAAAATTATTAATCATTTAATTTTTTTTTTCTTTCTAACGTAGCTAGCAAACACTTAGACTGCTTGGTTTTGGATGCCTTAAGGCAAGCGCTGCACAGACGTTACTCACTTTGCATGATCCAGGCGGCGCGTGTAACTTGAAGGTAAGCCCCAGAGTCACAATGCCTCTGCAACACTCTACGATCCTATTAGGACCGGGACCTACGGTTTAAAGTGGATTCCGAACTACTCCAAACATCCATGGCACCGCCGGTACTCGAACCCGAAACCTGTGGTACCGAGCGCCAGAGCGCTAGCCACTTGGCCATTCAGGCCCTTATTCATTTTAATAATTTTTAAAAGTATTTATTGTTATTTTATTTTATTTGAATACAACTCCATATGACTAAATTTTTAAAAGTCTTAATACTTTAAATATCTGATACAAAGTAAATTTTTACTTTGTGTATGCATATCGTGCTAGCTGCTGACGACGATGGATGTCTATCACGCAAAGTGCTTATTGTATTCTATCTGTCTGTAGTTAATTGTCATAAAATTATATTCTTTCATTCACACGTCTTCGTGTAGTTAATTGACATAAAATAACACCCACTATCTTTTCGTGATGAAATCAGCTAAAGAGTCATTATCGTTACTTCAAAAGCAAAAGTTCAACTATCTGCTTCTTTTTATTTTATTCAATTCCTTCTATTAGCTTACACTCGAGTTCGAGTCCCAGCGGTGCCATGGATGTTTGTAGGGGTTCGAATCCACTTTACACCGTAGGTCCCGGTCTCATAGGATCGTAGAGCGTTGCGGGGGCATTGTTATTCCGCGTCCGTGGCTTATCTACAAGTGACACGCGCCCTTCGGTAGTGCAAAGTGAGTAACGTCTGTGCAGCGCTTGCCTTAAGGCATCTAAGGCCAAGCTATCTAAGTGTTTGCCAGCTGCATTAGAAGAAAAAAAAAAAGTTCACACTCTCCCTGTATATATCTTGTTCACATTTTCAATCGTTCATGAAACACTTTCTATTCGTCCACTCCAGTTCAAACACATTTTTTTGAACTTGCAGTGGATGACAGTGGATGTGAATACAGTTTTTCAAATATTAATTCAGTCATTTAATTTAATTAATCAATTTTAGTTTTTTTTTAGATTTAAGTTGCATGTATCTATCCATGGAGGGCGGCCGATAAACTTAAAAAAAGTTAATGAACATTATTTATAAAGGACTTTCTGCAATAGAGTGAAAAAAGTAGGAATTGACTTACATTTTTTTATATATATATTACTTGTTTTGAATGTTAGATTAACCTGCGCCTCTTTTTGACCGTGCGTTAGTTACAACTCAATATCTGCCTTTAAATAGGCCTGTCTAAGCAATTTGACTGATAACATTCAAAGTTAAACACAACATTTCATATTTTACTTTCCTCTCCTGAATAACCCAAAGTAGATTTCACCAGATACTAAAATCCCTCGTCATAGAACGCTCTGCTCATCACAAGCCTGATCTCCAGGTCACTCTGGCTTCCTATTGGCTGCCTTTTTACAACGTGAGATTTTAATATCAGTGAAAGCCCACCTGCAGTGCTACGTGCTAAACTTTTAATCACAGAAGTTTTGATATTAGAGTGTTTTTGTCTCTATTCATTTTATGACTCTTTGCTAATTTGAATTTAACAAACAAAACAATTGACAGAAAAAAATGTTAATAAAATACAAAATCATTGTCATGTTTGAAAAACCAGGGGTCTGATGGCCAAGTGGCTAGCGCTCTGGTGCTCGATACCACAGAATCCAGTGGTGCCATGAATGTTTTCAATGGTTTGAATCCACTTTAAACCGTAAGTGCCGGTCTAATATGAATGTAGTGAGTTGGGCGTAGGGCTGATAACGCTACCCCGTAAAAAAGAAAAACATCTCATCCTGTAGGCAGAAGCCGTGGGCCAACATTTGACATTTGCACCACTGATGATGATGATTACAGGGGGCCTGATGGTCGAATGGCTAGCGCTCTGGCGTTCGGTACCACAGGTATCGGGTTCAAATCCCGGCTTTGCCCAGGGATGTTTGTAGTGGTTCGAATCCGCTTTAAACCGTAGGTCCCGGTCCTAATAGGATAGTAGAGCATTGCGGGGGCAGTGTTACTCCGCGTCGGTGGCTTACCATCAAGTTACACGCGCCCCTAGGTCATGCAAAGTGAGTAACATCGGTACAGCCCTCATGGCGAAGATCACGGTCTATTTACCAGCTGCATTAGAAGAAAAAAATGATGATGATTACTATAAAAATTGATTGTTTTAATGAAAATAGCCCTGTAAGTAACACAGGTTTCGGGTTCCAGTCCCGGCGGTGCCATGGATGTCTGTAGTGGTTCGAATTCCCCTTTAAATAGTTAAACAGTAAGTCTCGATCTAATAGGATCGAAGAGCGTTGAGATAGTTGTGTGACTCCTACCCTCCGAGCGTACTACTACTACTCCGTAGCCTATCTTCAAGCTACACGTGCCCCCTGGGTAGTGCTCAGTGAGTCACAACAGTGCAGTCCCTTGCTCATGACTTCCTCTGTATTGCCAGCTGCATTAGAAAAAAAAATATTTAAAAAACCCAAAATGTTACTCAGTATTCTGTAGATGGGTGAAATAAAAATTGAAACGTTGCACATTTAATGTTCGCAGTCTGTCATTTTAGATATCGAAACATAAATAGAATTTCATCAAAAATATTTATCAGCATTTTAAGACAAAAACAACAGATTACTGACTTCAAAAAATGCAACGTATTTTTTATTGATTTGTAAATCCTTACAGCTTTTCTTTTGTGTGTGTGTGTCATATCTATTACTACACTGCTGTTCTTAGCTAACACTATCAGTTAGTCAATTCTATTTATTCTCAAAGCAATAGATAACGATATATATATATATATATATACATTGTAATCTATTCCTTTGAGATAACAATGTATCTCATTAATCACCTTAATTCATATATAAAATTTATGATTTTTAATTGGCTGCTTAAGGTTAGTATATGGTAAATATAAATGTATTGAAATTATGCAATATTTTGGGATATATATATTTATTTATCCCAAAATATTGCATAATGGCAATTTACATTCACTCTAACTGGCAACTGGCTTACCGATTAGGGAGTACCCATGGGGATAGACCCCTTAACCTCCTAGTCTTAATATATATATATATATATTTTGTTCTAATGCAGTTGGCAAACACTTAGATAATGGTCTTGGATGCCTCAAGGCAAGCGCCGCACTGACGTTACTCACTTAGCACTACCCTGGAGATGCGTATAGCCTGAAGATGAGCTACAGACGCTCAGTAACACTACCCTCGCAACGCTCTACGATTCTGTCATACAGGGACCTACGGTTTGTAGTGGATTCGAATCACCCAAACATTCATGGTACAGCCGGGACTCGAACCCAAAACTTATAGCATTGAGCGCCAGAGCACTAGCCACTCAGCCATCAAGCTTGCCTCTTAACTTATATATAAAATTTAAGATTTTTAATTGGCTGCTTATGGTAAAAAAAAAAGATAAAAGTTAAAAATTAAAAGTTAAAAGAATTTAAATTAAAAATTCGTTGCAATGTGAGACCCGTTGTCGATGCCATAAAAATATTGGATAAGATTAGAATTTGTGATTACTGAATGTGTGGGCCGTAGCGATGAATCTGTAAAAGCATGATATGATAAGCCCCCCCATTATTAATGTAATACTAATAATATAATAATAATAATATAAAGGTCGTTCTCTGAACCAGAGTTCTGGTATTTTATTTATTTATTTATTTAAGCCCAATTGGCTCTCAGATACATAATGAACATTCACTCCAAATGTCTTTGTCACCTATTTAACTAAAAAAAAATGTAATGTAATCTGCTCGGCAAATATCAGCTATATCATGTGCGGACATTCGAGAACGGACGAATAAACTCAGGAATATGCCAATGCTTAATAATGCACGAAATATACGAAACAATAGATTGGAATACTACAAGGGATGGCCAAATTTAAAATAACCACATGAATAAATGTTAAATAGATGCAGAACTTCATGAAGAATGAGTTGTTCAAGAATCGCTAAAAGAATATACTAAAAATAAGATAAATGTAGTCGTAAATGAAGAATGAACTATTCCAAATACAGTAAGAATAGCTATACAACTCAATAGGTAGCGGAAAATGCCAAAAGTGATACACATGTAACTTCAAGAAGAAGGAATGGATCAACGCACTACGAGTACTTACAGCCATTGGAAATACAAATGTTTAAAATCTCAAGCCAAGACGTGAAAATGCTACAAGACACTTCAATCAAAAGCCAAATTCTCCAGAAAATTCCTTAAGACTAACGTTATTCATGAAGCACTTCAAGAGTTAAGGGCCCGAAGTACCGTTTTCGGCCAAAATTTTTAATGGAGTTTTATTTGCTTGACCTTCATTTTCGGATAACGTCACGGACCCCTAACCAGGACAACATCATGTTCACACATAATAAAGTTAAATTAAAAAATATTTATCTGATAATGCGTCTACCTTAGGGAAAATGTTTTCTCGAGGAGCCTTTCTATAAACATTTCCATTGTTGAAAGCACATGTTGAGCAGAAGTTGAATCCTTTTTCAGCTTTGTGTTTGGTTTTTCAATTCCAAAATCCAAGCGAGGTGAAACTGACTTCCTCAAGTAACGCTTCCGTTGAGCTGTTTTATGTGGAGAAATATTCGTTATTTGCCGCCCTAAAAAACTATTGCAAGTATTTTTGGCTCCATTCAATTTTTGTGTAGGCCGTTGCATGAACAACTGTTCAAGTTTCTGCTTTCTTTCTTAAATATTATTCATATTTTGTTTATTCAATTTGTTTTCCATATTTTTTATACATTTAAGTCAGAAACTGCTGCGTAATTTGAAATTAAAAAAAGACATTTTAAATATGTTACTGTAAAAATTGTTAAAAATCTAACTTTATTCAGATACTGTGACCCTAAATCAAAATAAATGATAATTTTGAAATTATTCATTGTTTTATGGTAAAAATTGTAAAAAAATCTAACTTTATTCAGATACTATGACCCTAAATCAGAGTAAAGCATGATAATTTTGAAATTACTCATCGTTTTATGGTAAAAATTGTAAAAAAATCTAACTTTATTCAGATTCTATGACCCTAAATCAGACTAAAGCATGATAATTTTGAAATTACTCATCGTTGTATGGTAAAAATTGTAAAAAAAATCTAACTTTATTCAGATTCTATGACCTAAATCAGAGTAAAGCATGATCATTTTGAAATTACTCATCGTTTTATGGTAAAAATTGTAAAAAAAATCTAATTTTATTCAGATTCTATGACCCTAAATCAGAGTAAAGCATGATCATTTTGAAATTATTCAGGAACTTGTGCCGAGTTTAGCAGCACACATTTTTATTCAAATTTTTAAGTACATTTCATCCCCTTACTGTCCCAATTAGTGTGTTTCTTCAGTATAATTGATCAAAACAAACTCATTTGTTTGTCTAATTTTTATAAATATATATCCTTTTCATTTTTGTGTCTTGTCCAATCGAAAAATTTTTAATTAAGACTATAAGCGTAAATTTAAGTAAAAATTGAATAGACAATAAATGTAACCCCTGTTTCCACCTACGCAACCCGTCAGTTGGCATCGAGACTCTCGCCCGAGAGCATGCACGACAAAACAGACGCCGCCGTTAGTTGTCAGCTCTCCTCCCGAGTGCTGCCTTAGAGGCATTTCGTTCACAGTCTCCCCCGAGAGAAGATATAGTTAGCCCCTCATGTGCATAAATTGGCCTACAGACTCTCATCCGAGGAGGAAGTCTATTGCGCTGTCCAGCGTGTACCTGAGTAACTTTATTTACACCTTAGAAGGGAAATCCTTCCACTTAAATGTAGGCCTTTAAATGTACTACCTGTTGTATATTAACTGTTGTAGTATGTCGTGCTCGTGCCTGTGAGCTTGTAAAAATAAAATTGTGCCCTAGAAAACGGAATCTCAACTTGACCACACTTAGATCCAGCTGCATAAACAAAACAAACCGACATCCACTACATTAAGCAATTATAAAAACGTATATTCAAATTAGTTGTTCCGAAACTCATTTTGACTAAGTGGCTAGCGCTCTGGTCTTTTGATACCACAGGCTTCAGATTCGAATCCTGGCGGTGGCATGGATGTCTGTGAGTGGTTCGGAATCCATGTTAAACTGTAGGTCCTGGTCTGTTAAACCCTCGTGTGCACAAGAGGATCGTTGAGCGACAAACCAAGCCCAAACTACCTCCTTTGAGAAAAATAAATGACTCTTGAAAGTCTAAGCGGACAAATTGAAAGATGTAATAAAGCATGTGTGTTTCTTTTATGTATCTGTGTGTATATCTACGTCCGGGTTTTAAATACAGTAAATCAATAAGATAGTATAGCTAGAATATCTATATAATTTATGAAAAGCAACTCTTTTGTAACCTTCGCATGGCACACAGAAAAAGAAACTAAAATGATCCAAAGAAAAGAGGAAACTGCAATTCTTTTTCTTTTTTTTCTTCTTATGGATGCCTTCAGTGCCCCTTTTATTTTTATGAAACGCTCCCCCAATACGCAAGGGTCTACTATTCCCTCCTCCCCTAATGCTTCCACTATCCTCTAGAGGGCGTTATCGCCTATTTTGAACTAGTGCGATATATTTCCGAATAGAAAGTATATAAAAAAGTATAAAAGAAAGTATCAAAGTAAAAGCCGATCCGAGTATAAACCAAAATGCATTTTTTTTCTTCCAAAAATGGCCCGGAGTTCAAAACCTGTCTAGAAGGCAAAATGGAAAATAAATAAACATTGTACTATGAGAACATGTTGGCAATAAGGTGAAAATGCAGTTTAAACGGATGGAATATTCTCAATCCACGGGTGATCAACCCGCGGTCCGCCTTGAATATTTTTTTTCGGCGCGTGATATTTACCTTACTTTTACAAAATATATTTATATTTGTCAAAGTACTGAAAACCAATGTATAGAAAAAGTACATTATGGGTGCATCCCTATATTCAAAAATGAACCGTCGAAAGGGTGAGAAAAAATGAACTTTGATTTTAGTAAAATAATATTCTTGCGACTATAGGGCAGATAGTGCCTATTTTATTCATGAGTTTACAGTTAGGAATTCGCAGAATAATTAAATTATAATCTGTGAACTGTGAATATGATGCGCGAGCATCTTATAGCATCTAATATAACAGGTTCTAGGTCTCACTTTAAGTGACCTCAGTGACGCAGTGACCAACCCTTGATATGCGCAGTTGTGGGCTTAATATTATTATTATATTATACTATGTTTACATTCAAGAATAACAGTGAGCACAATAATAGTAACTCATTCTGTTACAATTTTTCACTCCCAAAGAAATGTCTACAGCGGGTCTAAATCTAATCGGAGGATATATAACTTTGTATGCTACTATCGTTGTAACTCTGTAATCCTATACGAAACCAGCATATTATTTCCATTCCATATCTTGTATGTGATGTGTAGTAATGTGTGCTACTCTAATGCTACTCTTAATTTTTGTTTGAAATAGATAAAGACAAGAATGCGTATGCAGCACACTTCAAACTACAGATAAGCGCGTTTGTTGAACATGTTTTGGTATTTTTTCCTTTAGCACATTCAGGGCCAAAATCAGAATTTTTTAGGCAACGACGTAACATACCAACCACAGAATAAGCAACTTCGAAAATAAAATAACTCGTTTTTATGAAACGAGTAACTCATTCATTAAAAAAATTCCACGAACTTAAGAAATGTTTTTTTTTTGTTCTAATGCAGCTGGCTAACACTTAGACATGGACGTCTTCGACGCTACTCACTTTGCATGACCCAGGGGGCGCTTGTCACTTCAAGATAAGCCATGCAGTCACAGTGCCCCCGCAACGCTCTACGATCCTATTAGGACCGGGACATACGGTTGAAAGTGGATTCCGGACCATTACAAACATCCATGGCACCACCGAGACTCGAACCCGAAACCTGTGGTACCGAGCGCTAGCCACTCGGCCATTCAGGCCCAACTTAAGAAAGATAAAATCAAGAAATAAAAAACGCGCTCTATACAGCAATATTTGGCTCCCGTTTAACGAAAATGCACCGACATTTTATGCGTCGTTTAGCTTCAGAAAAACGTTTTTAAAATTATCACCTTATGCACTGAAATAGACGGTAATTTGAATGTAAAGACATAGATTTTGAGATTAATTAATTAATTTGATTATTTGAGATTAATTTTGAGATTAATCTGCATGCAAATTTAAAAATTCAACGACACTGTATTACACAATATGAAATTATTTAGCTTCCTATAAGTTATTTCTGCGCACGTGATTAGAACGTGATAATTGACTTCAGAAACAGAGCTGCCAGTGAACCTCAGTTGAAAGACTCTTTAGTAACTGACTCTATCGGTTAACTGTGCATTTAGGGTCAGTTATCATGTATGGGTTGTCTTTCGGCAAACTAGCGTGAAGAATGCGAAGAAATAAAAGTGAATCTCCTTCAATCACTTAGCAAAACAAACTGAATTTTTGTGACGCTTATATTGCGTGATTAAGTAATGATGAAAGAGAGTAGAATCATTCGTACCTCAAGGCTTTTGGCGGTGACGCATCGTTCAAATAACGCGTTCAGTAGATTCGAAAAATCCGCGGTCAATGAAGGACGCCTGTAAGAAGGAAAAAAAAATATTTTTACTAGAGGCTTCAGGTTCAATCTTGGCAAAAAAATTAGTAAAAAAGTAAAAAAAATGAAAAAAAAAAAAAAAAAAGTAAAAAAATGAAGTAAAAAAATGTTTACTTAATAATGTGAAAATTCGTTTGGTTTCATTTGTAGCTCTATGGTTATCTTGTGCACACTTTAGGCTCATTAGACCGGGAACTACACTTTAACGTGGAATCCGAACCACTCACAAAGATCCATGCCACCGCCAAGATTCGAACCTGAAGCCTCTAGTACTAACGGTCAGAGCGCCAGCCAATTGGCTAGCAGATCACTATGAGAAAAATGAGTTTCATTATAACTAACCAAATATATTAAAAAATATATTTCTTTTATATTGAGTTAATAAGTAACACTCTTATTTTATTTACATTCTTATTTTGTTTATTATTGTTTATTTTAATTTATATTCCTTAGAGATGTATAGTATTGGGGAATGATGACCGAATTACTAGCGCTCTGGCGCTCGGTACCACAGGTTTCTGATTCGAGTCCCAACGATGCCATGGATGTTTGAGTGGTTCGAATTCACTTTAAACAGTAGGTCCTGGTCTAATAGGATTGTAGAGCGTGGGGCGTCGGGCTGACAAACCTACCCCGAAAAAAGGAAACAATCTCCAGTCTCGAAATCTGCCTGCAGGTAGAAGGCCTTAGCCCACCATGGGGCTGTGTCTCCCACGTCTGATGATCGTATTATTATCAATAATTGCATTCTTTTTTAATTGCTATAAAATGAGATCAATTAATTTTAAATGCATATTTTTCAACGTTTTCCTTATATACATAAATGACCAGGAAATCTAGACAGCAGCACCCTTTTGCGGCGACTTATAACAAAAGGAGATAGCATAAAAACAATTTACCATGTTGCGTCAAACACACACAAAAAAAATGTCATCCAAATCGGTCTAGCCGTTTAGGAGGAGTTCAGTGACTAATACACGCACAGAAAAATTTATGTATATAAAGATAAGCATCGATTCTGTAAATGTTCTTACAATTTTCAAATTTTTATTTACAGGTAGTGCAAGATTAAACTCTTATTGAGGAAAAATCTGTCACTTATTTTTACAAACCAGCAAGGACTGCTGTTACTCCTTGAGTACTATCCAGGGGGCACTTGTAGCTTGAAGTAGGGCTAGTCACATGATCCCCACAACGCCCTACGTTCATATAACACCGGGTCCTACTGTTTAAAGTACATTCCGAATCACTACAAAAATCTGTGGCACCTCTGGGACTCGAACCCGAAGCCTGTGGTACCCAATGTCAGAGAAGTAGCCACTCGACCATCAGATTCGAAGTATGTTTGCAAATGTATTTATGCAATGTATTTATCAAAATGAATTGTTTTTAAACTTATGCATCAATAAATACTATTTACGAAAGTCATAAAAATACGCGTACTTTTACAATAATAATAAAATATATTACATGAATGTAATATTAAAGCGCATACTTGAGTTAAAAATTGACATTAAAACTTGACATTAAAAATGTATAAAAAGAAATCTTCGGAATGAGTTGTTGAATGCTGCTCCGTTTGCGAGTCAAGAATTCAATTGCGCTGCAAATTCGACTTAATAATGCATCTTCATTTTGAACTCTTCAAACAACTTCGCTCCGCCCTAATCTTTGCCTTCGTGTGACGTCAGCAGTCGACGAATGACGTCATCAAGCTGATCTCTCGGTTACAGTGTTGTTTGATCAAAGCTTTGAGCGGTGTTTGTCCATGTATTTTACACGCTTTCTTTTTTTTTTTTTTTTTATTAAAGAACGGAATGATTTTTAAATCAAAAAAGAAGAAAGTAGGAAATGAAAGGATCAGTCAGGCATTATTTGGAACGCGTCACTTTTTGATTAAAAGACTAAAAGCTAAAAGATAAAGTGAAAAATTTAAAAATGTATATATGCGATAGAGTGTCATTTTTTTTAAAATTTAGGAATGAAAAATGCTGGGAAGGAATTATGAAAATAAAAGCAGCTTATCAAGTAACATAAAAAAAAAATTTCTAAGTCAATTCCTACTTTTTTTCACTCTATTGCAGAAAAATCCTTTGCAAAAGAAAGTTGAAATTTTCCTCTTACATCCGGAGCCCTCTATGGGTAGATACATGCAACTTAAATCTGAAAAAAAAAAACTAAAATGAATTAATTAAATTTAATGACTGATTTAATATTTGAAAAACTGTATTCACATCCCGTGTCATCTCCTTCAAGTTAAAAAAAAAAATGAATTTGAACGTGAGTGGATGAATGAAAAGTATTTTATGAACGATTGGAAATTTGAACAAGATATATATAGGGAGAGTGTGAGCTAATAGAAGGAACTGAAAAAGAAAGTAAGAAATGAAAGAGATCAGTGAGGTATTATTTGGAACGCGTCACTTTTTAATCAAAAGAGCAAAAGTTAAAAGACGAAGTGAAAATTTAAAAAAAATTATATACACTCAAGAGCCAAGACATTATGACCACCCCCTACATTTTGCAATGAACTCGCCTGAATGACGTGGAAGGTACGTGATCAGGTGGAAGTGGTATTTAACTGCTGCTGGAGATATATATATATATATGTAGCAAATATATATATATATATATATATATGGCCAACTCGTTATTGACAGGTGGTCATAATGTTTTGGCTCTTGAGTGTATATGCGATAGAGTGTCATTTTTTTAAATTTAGAAAGGAAAATTGCTGGGAAGGAATTATGAAAATAAAAGCAGCTTAGAAGCCAGTTTAAAAAGAAATAAAGAAATTTAAAGAGAAAGCAGTTTGAAAAGAAATAATATTTTCTTCAATAAAATATCGGACACGTCATTTCTATGTACGCTATGTATGCATTGGTAAATGTGAATGCATTATGTCAAACATATACAAGGTAATTATAATTAAAGTCCCACTTTCAAACTGCTGTCAAAAAAAAAAAAGAACCACTAGTCACAATGAGTTCATTTTTGAACTGAAGATACTCGAAGAAGGGAGAAACGGTATGTCATTGAAAAAAGTTCCAAAAAAGTTCCACCGATTTTTTCCATCCAATTGGGTATGACCTTGCCGTGGTGGATGGGCTTTCCACTCACAGTGTCACAATCGTTGAATGACTCGGAAGTCATTTTTTTCGTCCAAAAACCGAATACAATACAGCACATTGAACACTACAGTAGGTTTCATGCGCAACTCGTATCAAATACGTCGTCATTTCGATTCAAACTATCACTGGCAGCTTAATTCACTTTCTTTAGGCCGCTTACAACGCCATCAATTAATACACTTTCGAAAATTTATTTTGATGCCGAACCCTTTCCCCCCTCTTCTTCAAGTATCTTCTGTTCAAATTTGAACTCATTGTGAAGAGGGAGTTTTTTTTACTTTAATTATAATCACCCTTAATATGCAAAAATTTAAATCCAACTAGGATCGAAGATATTATAGAAAACGTCGAAGACCGAAAATATTCGAGGATGTTATTAATTGTTATTTTTTTTACTGAGTTTTTTTTTTGTTAAATTGGAATATAAGTGATCTTTTATAACCAATGCTATCTTTTTTTTTTCCTTATAAAGATACAAATTAAAAATGAATTTTAACTGCCAAACATAGCAAATTTTGACAGCGTCGTATTTCCCTTTTAAGCCTTTCAGCCCCAAATACCAAAACGGAAACAGTTGCAACGACAATTCCTTGCGTTTTGAATCCATAATTTAGAACTGTTCACGCCTCGCACACAGGCGGGGAAACATCCAATTCGCAATTCACAATTCATGTCCGAAACAGTTTCACGGTTGGGGTGAAATCAAAATATGCAGATGCTTCGGGGAGGAGCGAATAGTTTAAATTTCAGTTGCAATCCTCCGGAAAATGTAAAACCCGAACTTGATTTCTGACGGAATTCAAATTGAGCAGCTTTTACAAATGAACGAATCGGCCATTTTACTCAGAATTTGTTGTTTTCTAATGCTGTTTTCCGTTATGGACTTGTGATCCATTGCAAGTATGATGCAAGATATAAAAAACAACTTCAGCGTTACTCAGGAAGCACTAAGCAGATCCAATGATAATGAAGCCACATTTTAGTTATCCAAAAGTTTTTTCGATTTCATGCTGTGTATTGTCAACAACTTAAGACACTATAGAATTCAAAATAAACTTTAATTTATCCAGTATCCATTGTAGTTTTTTAATGGAATTAGGCCAAAGATTGTGTCTAAAAATAACTTTTGCTGCAAGTGAAGCTTTTGCTGCTTCCTGATTCCTCAGTTGCTTGCCAATACATGTGGCCTGATAATGAAGTAGCTCCTTGGACATGCTACTAGTAATCAAGTGAGCGCACTTCAAAATTCATTGCAACCACGTTGAAGATCAGTGCACGCATTTCGTTTCTGGAGAATTTGTTCTGTTTTTAAACGATTTAGCCGTTTCAACTTGTTGTTGTTCTAATATAGCTGGAAATACAGAGACACTTTATGCCATAAGCAATGACTGCACCGCTGTCACTCATTTAGCACTGCCTAGGGGGCGCGTGTAGCTTTGAAAATAGGCTACGGACAGGAGTTACAGTACTCCCACAACGCTCTACAATCCTATGAGTCCGGGACCTACGGTTTAAAGAGGATTCCGAACCACTACAATCATCCATGGCAACGACCTCGATTAGAACCCGAAACCTGTGGTACCTAGCGCTAGCCGCTCGGCCATCAGGCCCCGCTGTTTCCAAGTTATTGTACCAATTTCAGTTTTCATTTCCACTGACAACATGCATTCACTCCTTAACCCTCCACAGGTTTCATATCCTAATGATGTTCAATCTATAGAACAATACGAATCTATGTGAAACTTCTTCTGTCTATAGGATTGTAACAGTTTTCATACTAGGTATTTAATTTATAATAACGAATCCTGGGCTATTGCTAGATTTAGAGCTATATGGCAAGAGGAGAATGTTTCATTCCTGTTGGTGGCATCGCCAAGTGCCATAGCATGTTCGATGTCCGGTATCTACCAATAAAGAACACTTAAAATCAGAACCTGTCGTCGACCACAGAGTTCAGTTTTCGGACTATTTAGTGGGACACTCAAATGCGAAGCTCCTGGAAAAATGCACGGATCTGATGACCAGTTGGCTAGCGCTCTGAAGGTTGGTATTACAGGCGTCAGGTTCGGATTCTGGCGGTGACACGGATGATTGTGAGTGGTTCGGAATCCACTTTAAACTGCAAGTCCCGGTCTGATGAGCCCAAAGTTTGCACATGACCGTAGAGCGACAAAACCAAACCTCATTCTTTAACACCATAATCAAAGCTAACAATTCCGCTATGCATAAATATCATAAATACTAAATTAAATTTATTTAAATCAAATTTAATATCATCAAATTAAATTTATTTATTGAATTGCATAACAGAAAATATTTTTGGATGCGATAGTTTAATAATTATGTTGAAGCCTGATGGGCGAGTGGCTAACGTTCTGCTCTTTGGTGCTTCAGTTTCGAATCCTCACGGTAGCATGGATGTTTGTGAGAGGTTTGGAATCCACGTTAAACTATAGGTTCCGTCTAATGAGCTCAAAGTGTGCACAAAATGACAGTAGAGCGACAAAACCAAACCAAACTTGGTAAAGTGCATCAAAATAGGAAACAAAGTTAACCCATTGAAATGGTGTTATCCATTGTAAATTATTATTAATTATTATTATTGCCTATTATTAATTATTAATTATTTATCCAATTTGTTCGTGCCGAAATGCACGCTCCTTCTCTTTCCCATTTCAAGCCGAATTCATGTTTAAGATTCGAAGCCTATCAAGTATGCTGGTTAGATTAGCATTTATACCCAACTGCACTTGAATGGAATACCTCGTATGTTCCCTTTGCAATCTCTCTCTCTCTCTCTCTGATCTCCTCCTCTGTAAATACCACAGAATAGCCCGCATTTGGGCAGCAAATTAAGTTGTTTCCATATTTAGAGACTAAGACGTTGGCCGTCCCGCTGGAAAATCAAACAAGTGCCTATGTTTGCAATACTCATTCTGCTGAAGTCGCTGAACAGTACCAGGGCGAACCTCTACTTTTACCTCACCAAAACAATCCGCCAAACTAGAAAATTTCGCATAAAATTTTTTCCTACCTTTCTAGTCCAACGAATTGCAATAATGAGATGCCCAAAAGGACGGAGGTAGAAAATTTATATTCTAAATACTTTTATTTACACATTACAATGACGATAGGACATACAAAAATAATAGAAATCCATGGATGACTACCAACCACAAAGTCTACCAATAAAGAGGGGAGGGGAAAATTCGTACGTCGAAGCACGGTTACTGTTAAGTGGAGGGTAAAAAGTTCACGTGGCAAATAATTCGAAAAGTTCTAGATATATACAGCATTTTTGTCATCTAGATTCCGGCAACTTTAATGGGTTCAGTGTTTCAGAATCGGTTTCCTAGAGGCAGGTTTTAAATAGAATGGCGGGAAATGCGGTCACTACTACTTTGGGTATTTGTCACTGACAGATAGGTGGCATCCACTCCCCTCAATCCCCATCCCCTCTCCTTTGAGAGCAAGCGGAAAACTTTCTGACCTTCAGGTTTATCTTTCCTTTCTATAGTGTGGATGCTATTGCTGTTCAGTTTGACATGTAGAACTGAAATTACCTTTTTTCATAGTTCATGAACCAAATATATTTTACTATACATTATGCTAATACAAGCTATATTTTTCAGATTTTTTTTTCCAAAAGAACCTGATGAAATAGGGTAATCGTGTAAACATTTGGAATTTAAAAATTAGATATCAGTTCTAAAGTTCCCGGAATAAAACAAAAATTATTCTTTAAAACTTCAAACATTAGTGTGTCTTCCATTTAGAATCGAAACGAGAATCAACTACAAAAATTGATTAGAATATTTTTTTAAAAATATAGAGTCCAAAAAATAAACAAATAAACAGCAGTATAAAAAGAACCTATTTAGAAACAGACATAATGTCCTCATTGAGTCCTATTCGCGATTTTGCTGTGCCTGTGTATCCATATCTACTCTCTATGTTAAGTGTCGCTGTTCTTCCCCGTTTTGTAACTACCGAATGACGTGACCTTTGAAAAGTAAGAGGGGGGAGAAGATGAAAGAAATGAAGATTGAAAATTGAAAAGAAATCGTAATGAGAAAGAACAATGCATAATTTCTTGTGTATGAACACTAAATGAAGAATTATTCTATTCGAACTAGGACCGGAACTGAATAAAGGTGATACACAACACAGGCCCTTTTTTCACATTTTGAAGGCAACATTTTAGAATTTGAAACACATTCAAACTGTAAAAGGGTCAATAGAATTTTTTTATGATATTTGCTGTGTATTGTGAATATAAAAAATAATCGTATAATTTTAATGAATGAATGGTTGTACTTATCATCATCATCATCATCATGAGTGGAGCAACTGCCCCATGGTGGGCCAAGGGCGTCTGAATATTGGCAGATCCGAAACACTAGAAAGACTTGCTTTTTACGGGGTAGAGTTATCAGCCTTAAGCCCAACAATCTACAATCGTACTAAACTGGAACCTGATGGCGAGTGGCTAGCGCTCTGACGCTCGGTGCCACAGGTTCAGGTTCGAGTCCCGGCAATGCTATGGATGTTTGTAGGGGTTCGAATCCATTGGAAGCCGCAGTCCAGGTCTCATATGACCGTAGATCATTGCAGAAGGCCTGTCAGACGTCGTTACCAAACTGTAAAAGGGTCAGTTTAGGGACAGTGATGTGATGATGTGGTGTGGTGTAGTAGTCATATTAGACCAGGGTCTATGTCTTAAAGTGGATTCCGAACCACTCCAAATATCCATGGCACCACCGGGACTCGAACGCAAAACCTATGGCGCCGGGCATCAGAGTGGTAGTCACTCGGCCATCAGGCGCCCTGTTGTACTTATACTAAGTTAAAATTTTTATTTATTATAAAGTGGGTGCTGTCTGTGAGAAGTCCTATTTCTGTACAGAATTCAACTCGATGAAAACAGAACGAATCATTCAATAATGTCAGACAGAAACGAAGTGATGTTTATCGAAGCTTTTCAAATGCGCTCTCAGTAAATAATTTATTTATTCCATGAAAATAAAAAGTTTTAAACTCATTAAATGTTTTTTGAAAATTAAATTGGAAACATAGTGTTAACAAAGTATTTTTATTAGGGCGACCTTTGATAATTATCCACATTTTTTTCTTATTTATTATAAAAAAATTAATTCAATTTTTTTTTTATTATTAAATGATTATTTTTATGTATTATTATTTTTGTTTATTCATTAGTTTTTCGATAAAATTATGTTCTCAGTAAAATTAATTAAAAGTGTATCATCCACCAAGACATCAATGTCAAATGCCGTGATGATTCATTTTCTAATTACTTTTTAATGATTCATTTCAATATTTTGAAGAGTTTTTTTCGTCCAATAAACAAAAGACAACATTCTGTTTTAATCGACCCATACCACAAACGCCACAAAATAGAATCGGAAAAAGATACCGCAGTTACCACACATGAAACTCTTCCTACAAACAACCCATTTTCTAAATTTCAAACTTGATAATCATTGAAAAGGATAAATATAAAAGAAATAAACGAATCATGGATTGCTTCTACTTTTTCTCTCTCTTCCTACTGCAGCATTTCGAATGATTTTCGATTTCCAGAACACGCTGGCGTCTTTTTTCGAACGTTTCTCAGTCACTCTCCGAGCGGAACAAGTGTTCTTCCGCAGCAGAATTCAATCACCACCCTCTCGGAGTGTTCCAAAATGAAAAGAACTACCTCTTCCCCCCTCCTCCCTCTGAGGGCACGACTAGTTTGGGGGGGCAGCCCCCTCCTGCTAATAAGGAAGGGGGAAGAAGGCGAAATGGACGTTCTCATTAATACATTTTATGGCTTAACTTTGAAAAGAGATACTTGGGCGATAAATGGCGGGAAAAAGTTTTTTGTGGGATTATTCATTTCTGAGTAGAGGCTGTTGCTCTTTTGGAGGAAGAGTCTCGTTTAAAGAACTTAATGCGTTGATTTTTTTAATCATGGTTAGATTATTGGAATATTAGAAAAAATATTTAAGAGAGGAGTAATTTTAATGAAAGAGGAATTGCATAGAAAACAAATCCTTTCTCTTGCAGAATTATAGTAAAACGGGTTTTTTTCTAAGATTTAGCATTTAATTTGGAATTTTCCCATAGAACACAATAATATTCATTTCACAGAAATTAACTTTTAGTTTAAATGAATTAACTATTATTGACTCAAATAAATGACTTAAATTTATTGACTAGTAAATATTAATTCTTTTTTTTTAATTACGTCGAGTACTGGGTCGTATTCACCATTTCCCTGTGTGCAGCCCAAGTGGGCTCCACCGACGAGCGCTGTTATTCATTGAGAACTACTCATTTAACACTGCTCAGGGGTCACGAGTAGTTTGAAAAGAGACTACGGACGCGAGTCACACTACCCCACAACGCTCTGCGATCCTATCACACCGGAACCTACGATTTAAAGTGGATTAGGAACCAATCACAAACATCCACGGCACCGCGGGGATATTCGAAACCTGTGTAACAGAGGTCCAGAGCTCTAGCCACTCGGCCATCAAGCCCCAAAACGGACATTTCGCTAATTTTTTCCATTGCAGCTGGCAAACAGACATGGACGTCTTTGGATGCCTATAAGAGCTGCACCGATGTTACTCACTTTGTAGGGGAGCGTGTTACTGGATGGTATGCCACGGACGTGAGTCACAATGCCCCCGCAACGCTCTATGTTCCTATTAGGACCGGGACCTACAGCTTAAAAGCGGATTCCGAACCACTACAACACCCATGGGCAAACCGGGATTTGAACCCGATACCTGTGGTACCGAACGCCAGAGCGCTAGCCATTCGGCCATCAGGCCCCTGTTTTTTCTATATTTAATTAGTGTATTTATTAGAGCGACCTTTAAGTAGGATCAATATTTTTTCCTTTAGGTTATTTTTGTTGATTCATTGGTTTTTCCATAAAATTACGTTCTCGGAAAAATGAATCGAAAGTGTTTCAACCAAGACTAGAAAGTTAAATGCGCTATTTTTTTCATTTTCTAATTAAATTTTAGGAAATCATTCAAATATCCTGAAGAGTTTTTCTTTCAATAAACAAAAGCAAATTCTGACTCAACTTGTACAACCGACCCCATACCACAAACGCCATAAAACAGAATCGAACATAAGATACCTCAGTTACCCAAATCTTCCGCAAGCAACCCATTTTCTGAATTTTAAACTTCCATAATCAAAAAAAAAAAAGAAATAAAGCGAATCATGGATTTCTTCTACATTTTTTTCTCTCTCCCTCTCCTATTGCAGCATTTCGAATGATTTTCGATTTTCCAGAACACAATGGCGTCTTTTTTACGAACGTTTCTCAGTCACTCTCCGAGCGGAACAAGTTGTTCTCCGCAACAGAATTCAATCACCACCCTCTCGGAGTGTTCCAAAATGAAAAGATCTCCCCCTCCCCCACATTGGGCACGAGTGATCTGAGGGCAGCCCCCTTCAGCTAATAAGGAAGGGGGGCGAAGGCGAAATGTTCTCATTAATGCGTTCGATGGCTTCGCTCTGAAAAGAGATACTTGGGGACGATAAATGGCGGGAAAAAAGAATTCCGTGGGATTCTTCATTTCTGAGTAGAAGAGGCTGTTGCTCTTTTTGGAGATTCATTTCAAGAACTTAATGCGTTTAATTTTTTTTTTTTTTTTTTTTTTAATCATGTGTTAGATTATTGGAATGTTAAAAAGAAATATTTAGAGTCGAATGACTTGACTGAATCAGGAATTGGATAGAAAATAAATCATTTCTCCTGCAGAATTAAAGTAAGACGGGGTTTTTTTAATACCAAAAGATTTTTTAATTAGATTTGAATGTTTCCACAGACTACAATAATATTCATTTCACAGAAATTAACTTTTACTGTAAATGAATTAACAACTATTAACTCAAACAAATGACTTCAATTTATTGGCTCATCATCATCAGTGTAGCAACAGCCTCATTGTTGGCGAAGGCCATCTGCCTACTGGCAGATTTCCGAGACAGAAGTTGTTTTTACGGGATAGTGTTGCCATCCTTATACTCAACACTGTGCAGTTCTATTAGACCGCAACCTACTGTTTAAAGTGGATTCCGAATCGCTACAAATATCCATGCCACCGCCGTGTTTTCAACCCGAAACTTGTAGTGCAGAGCATCAAAGCGGTAGTCACTCGTCCACCAGCTCCCCTTTGAAACATAGTAAAAGTATGTTTATTAGGGCGATTTTTAAGGATGATCCATATTTTCGATAAAATTATGTTCTTGATAAAACGAATTAAAAGTGCATCCTCCAAGACATGAAAGTTAAATGCAGAGATTATTCATTTTCTGTTTACATTTGAAGGAGTCATTTAAATAATCTCAATAGTGTTTCTCTCAATAAACAAAAGACAACATTCTGTCTTCACTTGTACAACTGACCCCATACCACAAACGTCATAAAACAGAATCGAACATAAGATACTTCAGTTACCAAATCTTCCGCAAGCAACCCATTTTCTGAATTTTAAACTTCCATAATCACGAAAAAAAGAAATAGAAAAGAAATAAAGCGAATCATGGATTGCTTCTATTTTTCTCTCTCTCTCTCTCCTACTGCAGCATTTCGAATGATTTTCGATTTCCAACAACACAATGGCGTCTTTTTTTGCGAACGTTTCTCAGTCACTTTCCGAGCGGAACAAGTGTTCTTCTCCGCAACAGAATTCAATCACCACCCTCTCGGAGTGTTCCAAAATGAAAAAATCTTCCGCCTCCCCCTTCCCCTCTGTGGGCACGAGTGGTCTGGATGGCAGCCCCCCCCTTCAGCTAATAAGGAAGGGGGAGGGGGCGAAGGCGAAATGTTCTCATTAATGCGTTCGATGGCTTCGCTCTGAAAAAGAGATACTTGGGGGCGATAAATGGCGGGAAAAAAAAAAGAATTCCGTGGGATTCTTCATTTCTGGAGTAGAAGGAGGCTGTTGCTCTTTTGAAGATTCATTTCAAGAACTTAATGCGTTTAATTTTTTTTTTTTTTTTTGTTAATCATGTGTTAGATTATTGGAATGTTAAAAAGAAATATTTAGAGTCGAATGTGTTGACTGAATCAGGAATTGGATAGAAAATAAATCATTTCTCCTGCAGAATTAAAGTAAGACGGTGCTTTTTTTTTCCTACTACCAAAAGATGTTCTCATTTAGTTTGAATTTTCCGTAGAATACAATATAATTCAATTCACAGAAATTAACTTTTAATTTAAATGAATTAACATAGTTGACTTTTAGTTTAAATTAATTAACCCTTGATTCAAATAAATTATTTCAATTTATTAACTAGTTAATATTAATTCCAGAATTGTAGACATACTTAAAAGCATTTTAAGAATGAATAAAGTGAATTAATAAATGTAATGGATTTGTAAGATTTATTGAAATGTATTTCTATAAAAATGTATTTTGTTTAATCATTTTTATATACTTAATATAGAAAATACAAATGCAAAGATGAATACATAGAAAACATATACGACCATTTGTTATCCATCCGAAGGATTTTGCTGTCGAGTCTTCGGATAAGTTACTTTTTGCTGCGGGACCCCAAACTGGACTTGCATAAGTCATCATGTAATGAAAGTAAATAAGCATTTTGTTATGTAGCGACAGGTTAGAGTTTCTACACATTAGAAGACAGAAGATGTGAATAGCTTTATTATATTTATTTCGGAGGTTTTTAATATATGTTGAGAGCAAGTGAGATTTTTACCAAGACTTATGCCAAGGTATTTAACTTGTTTGGACCAAGAGATAGTTGTGTTATCAATAAAGAGAGTTGAGTGTGATCTGAGTTCCATTCTCTTTCAATTTCACTTAAATTTTATTTCTCTTTTATTTATATACTTATATATGTCCCGCATTGCCCAACTTGCAATGAAATTATAACTATTTTAATAGGGTAGATTTGGGAATGGCCGAGTGGCTAGTGCTCTGGGGCTCGGTACCACAGGTTTCGGGTTCGAGTCCCGGCGGTGCTTATTACCATGGATGTTTGTAGCGGTTCGGAATCCACTTTAAACCGTAGGTCCCGGTCTAATGGGATCGTAGAGCGTTGCGGGGGCATTGTGACTCCGCGTCCGTGGCTTATCTTCAAGTTGCACGCGTCCCCTGGGTAGTGCAAAGGAGTAACGTCTGTGCAGCGCTTGCCTTGAGGCATCCAAGACCAAGCTGTCTAAGTGTTTGCCAGCTGCATTAGAAAGAAAAAAAATATATGTCAGATTTCATTAAGAAAATATCCCGCAAAGAAGTTTAGAGAATATATTATTAGAATAACTAAACGAACAAAAAATAATAATAAAAGACAATCTCAACGCATTTTTTTAACCTTTTTTATTTCGGAAATGTTCTTAAAAATAAAAAAGAAATATTTTGAATCCAGTTTAATCCCTACATCTGTACTGTACTACTGTAATTCCTACATCTGTACTGTCTGAAAGCAGATGATGGCCTGATGGCCGAGTGGATAGCGCTCTGGGGCTCGGTACCACAGGATTTGGGTACCGGAGGTGCCATGGATGTTTGTAGTGATTCGGAGTCCTCTTGAAACCGTAGGTCCCGGTCTAATAGGATAGTAGATCTTAGTGGGGGTAGTGTGACTCGCGTCCATAGCCTATCTTCAAGCTACACGCACCCCCTGGGTAGTGTTCAATGAGAAACGTCGGTGCAGCCCTTGATTGTGGTACAAATATTAACTGACTCTGTATAGCTAGCTGCATTAGAAAAAAAATTGAAAGCAATTTTTTTTTTTTTTTAACCAATGAAGTTTCAGAAAGTTTAAGATAAAAGTGATTGGCTTCATTAATTATAAAAGGATTTTATTCGGATTTTATGATAAATTTCGATACTGCTCTCCATAAAAATAATAAATCATTACTTTTTTGTTTGCCGCTCTACGGCCATCTTGTGCAAGTGAGGGCTAAACAGACCGGAACCAACAATTTAAAGTGAACTCCGAACCACTCACAAACATCCATGTCACCCGCCAGGATTCGAAACTCGAGCCTGTGGTAACCAAGGCCAGAGCGCCAGCCAATGGGCATTAAATCCTTAGAGAAAGGAATGGATCTTTCAATCTTGTCTTCTTTGTATTATTAGTTTTTAAGTTTAGAAGAGCGTACACCCAGAGGCAAATTTTTTGCTTTAAAATAAATTTAAAATAACCAAATAATAATAATAATTAAATAGCCAAAATAAAAAGCAGCTTTCGGGCCGGAATGGCCGAGTGTCTGGTGCTCGGGACCACAGGTTTCGGGTTCGAATCCCGGCGGTGCCATGGATGTTTGTAGTGGTTCGGAATCCCCCTTTAAGCCGTAGGTCCCGGTCTCCTATGACTGTAAGAGCGGGACGGAGCCATAGTCAGACTTCTACCTATGGGTGCTCCATCACAACAGAAGTTGCACCCACTTACCCTCCTTCCATGAGGGACACAACAACAAAAGCAGCTTTCGATATTTACAACTGCATCGCATTTGTTGGCCATAAAATAAAATTCAAAACAGCAATCTATTTTCACTACAGACGAATAACTCAATTTTATTGACTCTGTCTCAATCGTTGTCATGTGACCCGCAACTCAGAATCGCCCTACTTCATCGCAATTAAAAAATAAAATTCTCAATTCAATTCAACCCGATGAGAGTGACCCACAAAGATAAAGCAGCCATGAAAGGAGCTCTTCTCTTTTCCGAACAGAACTGGAAGAAAGCAGTTCTCCCTTCGAAGAAGAAACGAATGCAGTTGCCATGTTTGGATTCACAACTTCAACTTTAAATTAAAAACAAAGAAAAGAATTAATACAGAAATGAGAACTTTAGACACGTAGCACTCAAATTTAAAGTGAAAGAAAAAAAGACAGAAAAGGTTGTGTTCTACACACAGTTATGCAGTTCGTTCAATAATGCAGTAATTCTTGTGCTAATGAATGAAATAGAATAAAATAATTATTTTTAATTATTTAAATTGTTCGAAAAATTAATTTCATAATTTCCCTTACATTCAATAAATCTGTGGAAATTTAAAAAGTTTGTTTTTTGTCATATAATTCATGCAATATATATATATATATACACTCAAGAGCCAAAACATTATGACCACCCCTACATTTTGCAATGAACTCGCCTGGATGACGTGATCAGGTGGAAGTGGTATTTAGCTGGTATTAAGTGATGGTATTAATCCATGCCAAGGCGGGTTGAAGCTGTGTTGCCCGCCAAAGGTGGGCCAACTCGTTATTGACCGGTGGTCATAATGTTTTGGCTCTTGAGTGTATATATATATAGTGTTGATTATCTCCGCTCTTGAAATTATGTTATTTATCAAAACAGGGATGGCCAACTCAAATGATCTTGAGGGCCAATTTGCAAATGTATCCTCACTTCGCAGGGCCGCCTATAAAATTATACTATATCCCCCTATTAGATTGAGACCCACTACAGACATTTTTTGGAGAGAAAAATTGAAGCATAAAGAGTTATTATTTTCGTGTTTACTATTATTCTTACATGTAAACATAGATAATTACGATGATACTAAACGCACATTGTAAAAGAAACATATAACACTCAAGAATAAATATGAAAATTCATAAATACAAGCGAAATGAAAGAAATGAAATCCATAAAAAATAATTTTATAAGTGCGATATATGTTTCTGCGCTCTTTCGCTTAGCTTTTGCACATCGATCTCCATTTGGGTGTTTTCACATCGTCATGGGTGTTGCGTCCGTTATGTTTCAGCGCGTTTTGAGTTGGGTACTTTTCAGTTTCGAAAAAAAACGATTCGTAGGTGTCAGTTGAACCAAAAGCGTTAACAACTTCAACTAAGGGTCTGGTTTGTTCTGTTATCCACAATGACCTGTGCGTATCTATGAGGTTCACTGAGATCACTGAGGTCACTTAAAAAGTGAAACCTTAAACCTATTATATCACAGGTTCCAAAATGTGCTCGCCTCATGAGTTTGCAGAATATAATTCAATAATTCTGCGAACTCATAACTGTAAATTCATAAATATAACAGGCAGTAAAGGTATATATCCTATATTCGCAAGAATAGTATTTTATAGTATTCGCGGGTGTCAGTTGAATCAAAAGCGCTAACAACAAGAACTGAGAGTCAGGTTTGCTCTGCTATCAACAATCCACTGTGCGTATCTAGGAATGGTCACTTAAAGTGAAACATAAAACCTGTTATATTAGAAGTTTCAAGATGCGCGTGCCTCAAGAGTTCGCAGACTATAATTGAATTATTCTGCGAATTCATAACTGTAAACTCAACACTAAAACAGGCAACATCTGTCTTATATCCTAAAGAATATTATTTTAAGATCAAAGTTCATTTTTCTCATCCTTTCGGCAGTTCATTTTTAAATAGATGGATGCACACACAATGTAATTTTTAATACACTGGTTTTCACTCCTTTGGCATTATGAAATATATTTCGTAAAAGTGTGATACATCTCACAGGCTTGAAAAATATTCAAGGTAGGTAACGGGTTGGTCACCGCTGTACTAAATCCCTTGAAGATGACAGCGAATTCTATTTTATAAGTTTGTCGCATAACGCCTGAAACCCATAGGTAGGGAGTCGGCCAAAACATTTTCGACTTTCAGGGGTCTCATTTTTTTATTCCGACTACTGACTCTTTATCTTCATTTTATGTCTTATGATTTTTATTCGTGGATTTAGACAAAAATTTGAAAAAATTCACTGACTTTAAAAGTGTAGTACTTGCTCTAACATAAAATATACCCTAGTACTATACATTTGCTTACGAAAAATTCATCAAAATTACAGTACCAAAGTATTGCAAAACAGTTTAAGAGCGCACATTTTAGTCACAAAGATGCTTTATTTCTAACTTTTGACAGGTTCTTTCATTGTGAATCCCAGAGACAATTGGTTACCGCTCTGACCTTTGGTGCCAGAGGCTTCAGATTCCAATCCTGACGGTGACATAGATGTTTGTAGGTGATTCGGAATCCACGTCAGACTGTAGGTTTCGGTCTGATTAGCCCAAGTGTGAACACAAACCGTCGAACTACAAACCTAACCGTTGTGAATCTCAACGCATTCTTGGTCTTTGCCTCAACAATCTCTTGCTTCGTTCTGCCGCTAAAGCAGCCGCTGTCTTTGCTTAGAGTTGTATTACAATGGAATGGCTGTTTAATTAGCGTTCAATTTTAACATTGCTAAGAAGAGTTTTTGAGAAAAATTGAGATTATTTGTATAAAACAACAGGATTTTCAATCTGATACTCGACCTCTATGACCCCCTCGAAAACCTATATGAGTATAACTGTCGATAATATGTTTGTTTTTTCTTCTTATTTATATTGTAACATTGATCTCACCTACGCAACCCCATTTCCCCCTACGCATTGCAAGAGCGCCCTTTGCGACGTTCAGAAGAAACAGTCAGTTGGCCCCGAGACTCTCGCCCGAGGGGTTGCAAGGCAAAAACAGACGCTGCCATTAGTTAAGAGCTCTCATCCCGAGAGCTAGAAGCGGAAACCTTCCACAACTATAATTATCTGCTACTTCAGAGACGTTTAGCTTATAGTTCCTCACCCTGAGAGAAGATACAATTAGCACCCTCCTGTGCATCAATTGGCCTACAGACTCTCATCCAGAGAGGAAGTCTAGTTCGCTATCCAGCGTGTACCTGAGTAACTTTGTTTACAGCTTAAGAGGAATCCTTCCACTTAAATATATGTCTTTAAATGTATGTTGTATATATTAATCTTTGTAGTGTGTCGTGCTCGTGCGCATGTAAAAATAAAATTATGTGCTGATAAACGTAAGTCTCAACTTGAGCACACCCAGATCGAGCTGCACAAACAAACGACAACATCCCCTGAAATGTGTCTAAACAAGTAATATAGAAAAAAAAATTTGTAAGTCATTTCCCATTTTTTTCACTCCATTGCAGAAAGTCCTTTATGAATAATTTTCATTCATTTTTAAGTTTATCGGGCACCCTCTATGGGTAGATACAGGCAACTTAAATCTAAAACAATGAATTCAATTTAATGAATGAATGAATATTTGAAAGAACTGTACTAAACACCCAGTGTCATCCACCACGAGTTCAAAAGAAAATGCATTCGAACTGGTAGATGATGAATAAAAAGTATTTCATGAACGATTGAAAATGTGAACAAGATATAAATAAGGAGAGTGTGAGCTAATAGAAGGAATTGAAAAAGATACAGTCCACTAAAGTTTATTCAATATGTGAACAGTCCTCACGCACAAGGAAACTGGAGTTTGAGAAATCAAAAAACATGGAGGGGGAAACTTATTTCAATGACAATGCGAATATCATCTTGTGATAAAATCTTACGATGATCTTTTTGTGTGCCGTCTTGACACTTATTAAGCGGGGAAAAAAATAATTCCCCAAGAGAAATAAAAATAATGAAAAGAAGTTGTTGCTTCAGAAGAAATCAGCACGTCAAAGTAGTGCTTAAAGAAAAACAGAGTCTTTGCAGCGTTTTAAATGAAAGAAGGTTATTGAGTGTCAATATGTTCAGAGAGACATGAATTTCCTTTGAAATGAATCGTGGCAAATGGAGGGATGGCGTGACGAGAAGGTCTGGCATGGGGAAAATAAACATCATTTTCCCTAAGTCGTCAGGTGGGACATTGAAAAACAAAGCAGAGTTTGGTTAGTCGCTCTACGGTCATTTTTGTGCACCTTAGGCTAATTAGACAAGGGTCTTGATGGGGCTTCGAGTGGCTAGCGCTCTGTCTCTCGTTACCCCAGGTTCCTGTAAAAAAGAAAATCAACTGCTACTATACTACTACACCACATCATTGTGCCTAGAGTTGCAGTTTGGGAAGGACGGGTTAGAAGAAGGCAACAGATCTATCGTTTTTAACCTCAGCTTAGAAGTTTATGTGTCGATGTTTGAAGATAGTGTGTCTTTTTGTATTTATGCTGGGAGTGCATATGATAAATCTGTAAATTGTTACTTCCTTTCTTATTTCTTGGAAAAGGAGAGGGCAAATGTGAAGTTTCAACGACATGCGCTCATTCAAAATTGTAATATCTGTTCCTCTACATGATGCACTACAGCAGATCCCCTAAAACTTACCTGATTCAGAATTTGCTACTCTAGTAGCAATTGGCTACTATTATACACATCACTGTACCTAGAGCTGAGTTGCAACTGTGCAGTTTGGGAAGGATATGAGTGAGAAGTCTCATTGGGCTCTTATGATGCTCACGGTTATAAGGAGACCGGGACCTACGGTTTAAAGTGGAGTCCGAAACACTACAAACATCCAGAGCACCACCAGGACCTCGAAAACCGAAACCTGTGGGCATCGAGCGCCCTAAGCGCTGATACTGAACCCATTCAGACTTCTCACCCGTATCATTATCAAACTGTAAAAGGGGCAACACAGCTCTAGGCACGGTGATGCAGTAACAGTAGTATGCTAATTAGATCGGGACCTACACTGTAACGTGGATTCCGGAACCACTCACAAACATCCATGGCACCGCCAGATTCGAACCTGAAACTTGGTGTACTGATGGCCAGAACAAAGCAGAGAGAAAATAATAAATTATTTTTATGATCGGGGGTGGGGATCGGTTGAGAAATTCCAGTTCTTATACCGATTCTTGACGCTGTTCGGTTATTTCATGCACTATGACAACTTTATTAAGGAATTTAGAAGCATGTGTGAAATAAATTCAACGACTGTCACTGAACGACTGAAATAAATTCAACGACTGACACTGAACGATTTGAAATAAATTCAATGATTGACTGATTTGTCACTGAACTCCTCCTTCTGTACGGGTTGACAGATTTTGATGAAATTTGTGTGTAACTTTGACTGGGTTCCTGGAGGGTTTAGATTCACAATGGAACATGGTAAGGGGAGCTGCAATCAGGTTCTTTTGTACGTGTGTTTGTCACTGAACTTCTCCTGAACGGCTGGATCGATTTGAATGAAATTTTGTGTGTGTTTGACAAAACAGGCAGACTGATTTTAGGCTACCCCATTTGTTGTGAGTCGCCACCAGAAGGTGCTGCAGTCTATCCACTTGTATATCGTTCAACCCATCGCTCTGAAAATGGGTCATAACATGTGTTGGAGTATGGGGCCTGAATGGCCGAGTGGCTAGCGCTCTGGCGCTCGGTACCACATGTTTCGGGTTCAGTCCCGGCGGTGCCATGGATGTTTGCAGGGTTCGGAATACATTTTAACCCGTAGGTCCGGGTCCTAATAGGATCGTTGAGCGTTGCGGGGGCATTGTGATTCCGCGTCCATGGCTTTCTCTTCAAGTGAAACGCGCCCCTGGGTCATGCAAAGTGAGTAACGTCTGTGCATCGCCTGCCTTAAGGCGACCAAGCTGTCTGTTTGCCAGCTGCATTAGAACAAAAAAAGTGTGTTCGAGTATGGAAAATAGATTCACGTTCTCCACTTTCGTGTTACCTGCCACCAGAGGGTGCTGCAGCATTTCATCTTATAAGCCGTCCAAGCGATATTCATGAAAATGAGTATGCACCAATATTGGAACAGGGAGAATGTAATTTTCTATAATACATTTTTTTTTTTGGCAGGGCAACGTATGCCAGGTTCTGCTAGTTATATATATATATATCCCTTCAAAAATCAGATTTTTAAAACTCATATGAAGCCTTTTTTTTTCCTATGAAATAAAACACATTACGTTATATTTTGGAATTATAACCAGGAATATCTGATAATAAAAAGAATAACCTTTTTCTATGAATTGAACATTTGTTTCATGAGAAAATAGAGCAAATTTGATTTGTGTGTCTAAAAAAAAAAGAGTCAATATAAAATTAACTCTATATTTTAACTTTTCATAAAAACTATCAGTTTGTATTGTTTTTTTTTCCTTCTAATGCATCTGAGAAATAGACCGTGATCTTTTACGTCATAAGGGCTGCACAGACGTTACTCACTTTGCATGACCAGGGGGGTGCGTGTAACTTGATGGTAAGCTACGGACGCGGAGTAACAATGCCCCCACAACGCTCTACTATTCTGTTAGACCAGGACCTACGGTTTAAAGTGGATTCCGAACCACTGCAAACATCCATGGCACCGTCGTGATTTGAACCCGAAACCTGTGGTACCGTACGCCAGGAGCGCTAGCCATACGGCCATCAGGCCCACGGTTTGTATTGTAAATTTAGAAACAAAATGTGAATATTGGTATTAATGCAAATCCTGAATTATTATTATTGTTGTTATTATTTTGGAATTACAGCATATATTTATATGAAAGGGATTTATTTTGCTTGTTTTTAGAGCATAAAGTATTTTTTTGTTGTTACTTTCTTTCGTCTCGGATTTCTTTTTCCTTGTTGTTGTTGTTGTTGTTGTTATGATTAAGAAGGAAATTGCTCTGAATCAGAAAGTTGTTTTTTGAAGCTTGTTGTTTTCATAGCTGAAAACTTGTTCACTCTGTTGTAATCCACATGTCTTTCTTTGAATTTAATTTAATACTTCGGTAATTTACTTGAGGCGGTCATTACTTAACGGAAATTAATTTTCAGTAGATTTTTTTCCTTCCTTTTTTTGATATTATTTGTTTACGACGAACGAAAAATATTAAACTAAAAATGTTTCACGCGTCTTCTCTTAAAAGCGTGCGGGTTTAAAGGTAGATTTCCAACAATACTTTTATATTTGTATGCTTATTTCAATTGCGAAATGAATTTTAAAATGTTTGTTTGTTTTTACAAAAATAGAAAAATCTTTCTCAAAGAGATTTCTTTAATTTAGAATCAATAAATTTGTAAATATAATTTTGAAATGATTCGTATCATATGAAAACATTATTATTTTACTTAAGGATAATGTAATATCTACACAAAAATTCTAAAACAATTTTTTTTCTCGATCATAGATTAACTTTTTTGCTCGGGAAATTGATTAGATACTTTAATTTCGAAAAAAATATTTACAAAAATTAATTACCAAAGTCATTTTTTTTCATATAAATGACATTTTCAATAACAGTTACTTTGAATAAGATCACTAATCCATTAATGAATTATCGATTTCAGAATATCGTTTTACAGAATTAAAAGTTGAAAATGCAAAAAAAAAAAAAGAAAGACGAATCAGCAAAAAATATGCGTAAAAAGCTTCCATTCCATGCATTTTAGAAACCTTTATATGCTTTGTAAGAAGTTAAAAAGAAATTTTTTAGAAAAAATGTGCAATCTTTGAGCAATTAACGAAAGTATTTCTTGGAACGATGTTTTTATGACTTTTTTAGAATATTTTTTAATCACATTTGCTGCCTGCGAGCTGCTTTTGCCGCCATTTCTTATCACAGCTGCTTTGAGCTTTTTGTTTTTTTCGAAAAAGGATTTAGTTGCGAGGCTTTTCACGGTTCATCGGAGACCCTTACGTTTTTCTCTCGTCCATTAGATCAACAATCAAAAGAAGAATAAAAAATAATAATAAACAAATAGTAGTTTAAAGTACTTTTTTTCTCTTTATAACCTCCTTCGTTTTTTCGTAGATGTCGAATAGTTTAAATGGGGGGAAAAACTTTATATTAAAGTTAACAATATGAAAAAAATTTTTTTTTCAGCAAGAAATTGAAACGGTTATTTGTTATATAAATGAATAGTTTGGTTTGGTTTGTCGCTGTACAGTCATCTTGTGCACACGAGGGCTAAACAGACCGGGACCTACAGTTTAAAGTGGATTCCAAACCACAAACAATCATCCATGCCACCATCAGGATACGAACCTGAGGCCTACGGAAACAATGGTCAGAGAGCTAGTCTGTTTGCCATCAGGCCGCTGTTATATAAATGAATGACTAAATAAATGTCATACCAAATTTATAAAAATAAACTCTTAAACGATTTGAAATGGGGTCTAATGGCTAAGTGGCTAGCGCTTTGGCGCTCGATGCCCCAGGTTTCAGGTTGGAGTCCCGACGATACCACGAATGTCTGTAGTGGTTCGGAATCCACTTTAAACCGCATGTCTCTGTCTAAGGTGATCGTCGAGCGTTACGAGGGTAGTTTTACTCTTCGTCCATAGTTTATCTTTGTTTTACAGGCACTTCCTGGGTAGTGCTCAGTGGGTAACGTCGGTGCGGCGGTTGCCTTAAGGCATCCAAGACAACTGTCTAAGTGTTTGCTAGCTGCATTAGAACGAAAAAATTTCTCAATCATAGATCACTTTTTTTTTCTTTGAAAGATACTTTTTAGATTCTTGAAAGATACATTTTAGATTAGATACTTTAATTTCAGAAATAAAAAAATATTTACAGAAATTAATTACCAAAGTTACTTTTTTTTCATAATGCTGACATTTTCAATAACAGTTGCTTTGTGAATAATCTATTCATTAATGAGTTATCGATTTAAAAATATCGCTTTACAGGATGAAATAAGGTGAAATCCATACAAAAAAAAAATATTAAGAAAGACGAATCAGCAAAAAATATGCGTAAAAAAAAGCTTTTATTCCATGAATTTCAGAAACCTTTATGTGCTTTGTAAAAAGTTAAAAAAAGCAATTTTCTTTAAAAAATGTGCAATCTTTCAGCAATTAACGAAAGTATTTCGGGAACGATGTTTTTATGCGTCTTTTTTAACTTTGTCGTCCGAAATGTTTTTTAATCACATTTGCTGCTTGCGAGCCGTTTTTACCGCCATTTCTTATCACATTTAAGCTTCGTGCTTTTCTTTTCGAAAAAGGATTTAGTTGCAGGACTTTTCACGGTTCATCGGAGACCCTTAAGACTTTTCGCTCTTCCATTAGATCAACAATCAAAAGAAGAAGAAAAAAGAAAGAAAGAATAAACAAATAGTAGTTTAAAGTACTTTTTTTCTCTTTATAACTTCCTTCGTTTTTTCGTAGGTGTCGAATAGTTTAAAGGGGGGGGAAACTTTATAGAGAAGTTAACAATATGGCAAAAATATTTTTTTCCAGCCAGACAGTTATTTGTTATATAAGTGAAAGAATAAACACATTTCATACCAAATTTATAAAAATAAGAAATAATTCTTTTTTTTATTGAGTGGCAACTTTATTACAAATAATTATATTGTGGACAAATGTCCATTATAAGATATCACGCAATAATCATCTAAAAAAGAATATATTTCTGTTCCTATTTCTGCAAATAACATTAAATGCAACATTTACATTAAAACAGTCGTTATAATGTCGTAAAAATCGTAAAAAATAAAGAATTCACTAAAAATTTAGAATCCTGTACAATTTGTGCCAAATGCATCGCCAGAATGTCAAGTCGCCAAGTAATCATAGTAATGAATGTACCATTTTTTTCGCGGTAAAATAATTTTACGCCAAAATCCTTCACAGGGATGCCAAATTGTCAAGTAAACAAATAAAATGGCTGCCGAAGTTCTGTCTCATCGTAAAACACTTTTTCACGGGGCCTGAATGGCCGAGTGGCTAGCGCTCTGGCGCTCGGTCCACAGGTTTCGGGTTCGAGTCCCGGTGGTGCCATGGATGTTTGTAATGGTTCGGAATCCACTTTAAACCGTAGGTCCCGGTCTAACACGATCGCAAAGCGTTGTGGACAATGACATATTAAAAATAAGGAAGAAACTAACTGTTCATATCTACAGTGATTAGGGGATTATAGTCCTTGTTGCTTCACATCCCCATATACCACTTCATTCCTCATCATCACTTTTTCACCAAACATTGCTGTTACGCTAGCATTAGTAACCAAATAGTTATTACGCAGAAGTATATTCGTGAAAGCCTTTAAGCCAAAATTTATCGCTATAACGCTAAATATTATCACTAGCATGTCAAAATTTTAATCCTTGAAATGCTTTATTACCAAAATTAATCGCTATATCACCAAACTTTTTCACTGAGAGAATTTTGTTTTTTAAATTGCTTTTGCTCCACAAAAGAATGCTTTATCTCCAAATTTTATCACTAAAAAATAATTTTATTCCTTTAATACTTATGAGTCAAATGCTATAGCTTTTACACCAAAAATTGTAGTACAAATTATGCTTAAATTGTTTTTACGCCAATTTATATCGCTTTATCGCCAAATTATTACGTGGATTTATGTTTTGTTATCTTACATAAATGTATCATTTAGACAAAGATAATCGCTGTTACGATGAAATTATTCGCTAATACGCCATTTTTTTCCCCGATTATGTAAAAAAATATTTCATGTTGTTTACGATGCCGAATTTCAATGATGAAACAAAATTATTTAAAAAATGGGGAAAAAAGAAAAGAAACCAAAGAATAACCTACATTTTATTCTGATATATCCTTTGTTGGAAGCGAAAATAATCTTTTATTGCCTTACCTATCTGTTATATTTACGCGTGCAATACAAAAATGTAAATGGCAAAGTTTATTTTATGTTTGCTTATTTGTGCGATACATAATTTTGAAATATTTAGTTAAGCGAAATTGGCAACGTTATTGTAATTCCTTGAAAAATAAAGATGGCTGTTGTGTTTTTTTAAATGATTGCTAGCTTCTTGGTTTTCTTTTTTTCTTTTTTTTTTTTTTTTTTTATCAAGAAAATTTACTTTATTGTAGCGAATCTGGGATTCCAGTAAAGTATTATTTGCAATCCGATTACAGAAAGCATAAACTTTATTTTGAAAGAGATAACGTAAGAATTTTAGGACCGTTAGTGACTTTCGTTTTTACGTTAAACTATCCTTATCAAATGAATGGAGAAACAATATCAGAAAAACACAGAAAAATTTAATACATACCAACGGCCTTTTTCTTCTGTAAACCAATGTTCTAAAATTAGAAAGTTACATTTTTCTGCACGAATTCAAATAACGATTGCCACGAAACCTTAACTATGTCAACGGCATTAAGAAGAAAATAATTATTTGTTAATCAAATATAAATTATTAATAAATTAAAAAATCGTTTTCTTGTTTGTTTCGTATTTTTAATGCGTGGCAACATCATAAAAATTGTTTATTTTCTGTATCATAAACTGTAAACATTCGTTATAAGAACAATTTCAGAATAATCAATAATTTATCGGAATAAATATTGAAAAGAATATATATTTGTGTTCTTTATTTACTATAAATGAGAAATTCTGCAAATAACTATCAAAGTAGAAAAAAATAGTCATTATATTGTTCGGGAAATTTTTTTTTTTTTTATTTCCAATGGCAAGGCAAGTACAAGAAGAATAAAAATAGTAATAATAACAAAAATAACAAGGGAAAAAAAAATACAAAAGAATAAATGTCCAGAAAATGCACAGATGACCGAAGTCATTGCCTTAAGAGTTCTCTCGCACGCCAGTAAATCGCTGTCTCCGAGTCGCCGTCAAGTACCTCACATCGTTGGAGGCGGTCTCTGTTCATTGGGTCTGTTGAACCACATAGGGGGCAGCCAGGATTCGAAAATATTTTAATGCGATGGAGATGTTCTGCTAGACAGTCATGGCCAGTCAGAAGTCGGAACTGGGCGACAGCATGCCGTCGCGGATTGCTGGGTATTGCTTAAAGATCTTCAGCTCTCCAACGCTTTGACTTGATCTCGTCATGAATTTGTAGCTTGATTGTTCGGGAAAAGAAGTTACGAATTCCTCTACAGTATTGTAGCCCTAAAGAAATTGGCGGGACATTGGCGAAATATTCAAGGTTGCAAGATTGGCGATTTTCTCAGAGGTGCAGTATTCTAGATTTCAACCTTAATCTCTTATTGTGTTAGATGGCATGGTTCTATGTTTTGTTAATAATTATTTTTATTCATTTACTTAAAAATATATTTAAATTAAATAGCGTACCTTTTACTGAAAGGAAATCTATGCTTGATTTAAAAAATGAATGCCAAATGTTGGCATAATGAAAATAAAAACAAAATGGATCGCCTGCTACTCGTTTGCCGATCTCACAACGCATTGAAGCTCATATTTGCTCATTAGAAAAATCCAGTTGAAAAAAAAAACATAGTTTATATGTGCTTACGAATTTTGAAAATTTGAGTAATAATTCATTGCGAAGTTTAATTTCAACTTATGACGTAATTTGGCTTTTCTTTAAAAAATTAATGAATGTTTTAATTTCTTTTTTTTGATCATTTTTCTTAGTTTTATTTTAAAATGAGTGTAAATAAGCACATAATACTCTTATTTTATTAAATGCTTTTATGTTAATGATATCTGTAAATTGTGCATGACAAATAATGTATTGCTTGATGTTTTTATTTTTAATCATATGATAAAAAGAAAAATGTATTAATTTAATTTAAAAAATTATTTAATAGAGTAGGAATTAAAAATGTAAAAAAAAAAATAGGACAACATTTTGTGACATTTTGATAACTTTTTAACCTACACAAAACTTTAAATGAATGTTTCACAGCTTCACATTTTTACATACTATGCCATAATTAAAATGCTACGGTTTTTTTTTTTTTTTAACTAATGTTCAAAATCATTTGAAATTTTTATTATATATTATTTATCATATATATTTTTAATAGATAATTAGAATTGTTTTATAGAGAGTTAATTTTCAGAATTTATAAATTATCGTAAATTTCCTCCCCTTTTAACTTTCATTTATTTTCCTGCAAGAACTACTAAAAAGAAAAAAAGTTCCATCCTTAAAATTAGAGGCAGGTGTTTCATGAATATGATATGAAATATGAAATTAAATTAACCAAAAATTGAAAAAATAGCAGCATTTTAAAATAATTTCAAAATTTTGAGTTTTATAAAAAATTAAAAAGAATTTGTATTTTCTTTCAGAAATTGTTTCATTAAACTTCAAGTCATCTATTCATGATAATAACTATATTCAGTTGCGTTTACTTTAATAAATAAATTTTTGGATGCCCTTCAATAGTAAGGTCGCATCTTCAGGATGAGTTTTCACTGAAATTAGAAAAAAAATCCTCATGAAAAAGAAAGCTCTTGAAAGGCAGAGAAAGAACGCGTCATCAAAGGAATAGTGCGCCGCGACATTTTCAAATCAATTCCTAAATAAAATGGCGTCTTTGTGACATTTAAAAATCCCTTGGCTTTCGTCTTTGGTTGCTTTCTTCATTGCATTCTGTATTACATTTAAAAGTGGCTCGCAGTTGTAGGGAAACAACGAACAGCATGTCGAAATGGAACCTTTTTCATCATAATAGTGCTGAATCATTTCGGAAAATTGCTCAATTTAACACAGTCTACGATTCAATATGAAATAAACAGCTTTAAAGAAGAAAATGGGATCGAAAATAAGTTAAGTCTTTTCATCCAGTAAACTTAATTTAGAGGTCTGATGTCCGAGGGATTGGCGCTCTGTGCCATTGGTGTCGGGTTCAAGTCCCGACGGTGCCAGTGATGTTTGCAATGGTTCGAATCCACTTTAAATCCCGATCTAGTATGACTGTAGAGCGTTGATCTTACAACCCTATCACGTAAAATGAAAACAGCATCTCATGTATCGAAATTTGTCAATAGGCAGACGTCCTTGGCTTACCATGGGGCTGTTGCGCCATTGAAGAAGAAGAAACTAATTTTAAAATACACACGTAAATGTATATTTTAAAAGTAAATATTAGAGTATCCTAACAGTATGATTTCCATTATATCATATGCTCCAGGTAAATAATATTAAAGCTGCCACAAATGATGCATCCTCGCGGTGGCATGAATGTTAAGGAGTGGTTCGGAATCCACGTTAAACTCTAGGTCCCGGTCTGTTTAGCCCAAAGTGTGCACAAGGTGACCGTAGAGCGACAAACCAAACCAAAAAAATAATAACTCATTCTGTTGCAATTCTTCACTGCAGAAAAATGTCTATAGTGGGTCTAAATGTAATAGGGGGATGTATATAATTTTATGTGCTTCCCACGGAGTTAGGATGCATTTCTAAAGAGGCCCGCAAGATAATTTGGGTTGGTCACCCCTGGTTTATAACCTAATTGAAGGAAATTTCCATAAAACATTATTTAAAAATCTGGTCTTTGATGGCAATGGGTTATCTTAAATGGTCAATTCCTACTTTTTTTTTCACTCTATTGCAGAAAAGTCCTTTATAAATAATTTTCATTCATTTTTTTAAGTTTATCGGGCGCCCTCTATGGGTAGATACATGCAACTTAAATCTAAAAATGAATGAATTAAATTTAATGAATGAATTAATATTTGAAAAAACTGTATTCACATCCAGTGTCATCCACCGCAAGTTCAAAAAAAAAAAATGTATTTGAAGTTGAGTGGGTGAATGAAAAATATTGTATGAACGATTGAAAATGTGAACAAGATATATAGAGGGAGAGTGTGAGCTGATAGAAGGAATTGAAAAATAGTCTTTCAAGATGCTTTTAGGATCAGATCAGAGACGGTTTGGACCCTTTCGAAATTTGCTTAAAGGACAATCATTCGTCATAAAAAAAAAAGAGAATTTAAAACAGAAAAAAGAACGAGTTAAAATGGCGGAAGCGTAATAATAGCGGTTGGGCGTCGTTACGTAAGGTCTGCTATTGAAACCACAATGAAAACCTCCTACGCAGAGAACCACTCACTCAGAAGGAATGGCGGCCCAAGTAAAGGTCAGCTTCCCTTGACGGCGCGTTCGGGTGCTGCTTTAGGTTGAAAGTGGGTGACGCGTTGGCCGTTGTCGACCCCACATTAACCCGCCGGATTAATTAGGCGCCGGGCCCTTCATTTTGTTACATGACAGTCAAATGTGCTATCACGTTGGAAATTGGACGCAAAATTCGGAATCTCTCTATCAAAGAGAGGCATTTAGTTTTAAAAAATTGCGCCTTGTGTTCATTAGTTAGTTTGGATACTGCTATTTGTATTATCCTGTTCAAATCTTCATGAAATTTTTTTAAAAAGCGTTTGTTTTATAAAACTTATGTAAAATCGATGAGCTTTTTCAATTCCTTCTATTAGCTCACACACTTCCTATCTATATTTTGTTCACATTTTCAATCGTTCATAAAATACATTTTATTCATCGGCTCTAGTTCAAATGCATTTTTTTAACTTGTAGTGGATGACACTGGATGTTAATACGTTTTTTTTTGAAATATTAATTCAGTAATTATATTTATTTAATTCATTTTAGTTTTTTTTTTTTTTTTTAGATTTAAGTTGCATTTATCTACCCATAGATGGCGCCAGATAAACTTAAAAAAAAAAGGAATTAAAATTATTTGTAAAGGACTTTGTGCAAAAGTAGGATTTGACTTTAAAAAAAAAATGTTTATATTACTTGTTATGTTTATTAGTTAGTTTGGAATTCTGCTACTGTACTATCCTATTAAAATCGTCATGAAATTGTTTCAAAAAGTGTTTTTTTTTTAAAGCTTACTCAAAATCGATGAGATAAAATTGGAATAATTTTAAACTAAAAATGAATACTGATACTTTTCAAGACAGATTTCATTTGTTTTTGAGGCATTTTTATTTTGCATTGACAGTTTTGGATCTTAAAATCTTGCAGTGTATTATCCTAACTCTGATAGATAATATATTACTAAAGTACATTGTAAAGAAATATATAACACTCAAAATGAACTATAAAAAAGATATAAATATAAACGAAATTAAAAAAATGAAATTATTAAAAAATATGAATACGAATGTGATATTTGTTTCTTCACTCTTTCCCTTAGCTTTTGAAAATCGATTTCTATTTGGGTATTTGCACATCGCAATGGGTGTTGCAGGTGAGCGTCCGGTATGTTTGAGCGTGTTTTGTGTTGGGTCCATTTCATTTTAGAATGAAACGATTCGCAGGTGTAAGTTGAACCAAAAGCGCTGACAACTTCAACTCAGAGTCTGGTTTGCTGTGCTGTCAACAATTCACTGTGCGCATCTAGGGATGGTCACTGAGGTTACTTAAAGTGAAACATAAAACCTGTTATATTAGATGTTCCAAGATGCGCACGCTTCATGAGTTCGCAGAATAATTAAATTATATTCAGCGAACTCATCAATAAAACAGGCACTATCTGTCCTGTATTCGCAATAATATTATTTTAAAATCAAAGTTAATGTTTTCTCATCATTCCGACAGTTCGTTTTTGAATAGATGGATGCACACATAATATAATTTTTTAATCTATTTTTTTCACTCTTTTGGCGTGATGAAATAAATATATTTTGTAAAAGTGTGATCCATCTCAAGGTCAGGAAAAATATTCAAGGCGGGCCGCGGGTTGGCCACGCCTGCACTAACTAGATAACAGAATAGTAAGGTAACAGAGAGAGCATCAGGTTTACCAGTTTGGGACAAACATACTCCTCACATGATCATACAACATAACAGGTGGACTGAAAAGTTCATAGGCTAACACATAGATGGCGCTACTAGTATTAATTCCATATGATTTTTAGTTAGTCCTAACCTTCAAAAGACACGTGTATAAATTTGACAGCTGTTTCACTATTAGTATGGGAGTTGTAGCATTTTTAGTGTTCTTCACGTGCAGTCCACTCGGCTGACTGTTGATTGGACTCCGGTGTGAAATGATGGAGCCATGTTTCATCCATTGTCACATATCGACTCAAAAATTCGGGTTTATTACGATTGAACAGCTCCAAACACTGCTTAGAATCATCAATTCGTTGGTCGATTGTGAGCTCTGCGTGCCACCCACTTTGAACAGAGCTTTCGCATATTCAAATATTCATTCACGATATGCCCAACACCTTCCTTTGATATCTTTAGGGTCTCAGCTATCTCCATCAACTTCACTTTACGGTTATCAGAAATTATTTTGTGGACTTTTTTGATGTTTTCGTCGGTAACAGCCTCTTTGGGGCGTCCACTGCGTGCATCGTGCTCATTTCGCCTCGTTTAAATTTAGCAAACCACTTCTCTACGGTTGATTTTCCTGGTGCAAAGTCCGAATAATGTTTATCAAGCCAAGCCTTGGCTTCAATAGTATTCTTTTTTTTTTCGCCAAAACGCAATGCTTTATTAAACACAAGAAATTCCTTTATATCAATTTTTTCAAACTAACAAAAGTCGCTTCACTAAAAATGCTATAACTCCCATACTAATAGTGCAACAGCTGTGAAATGTATACACGTGTCTTTTGAAGGTTAGGGCTAACTAAAAAATTATATGGATTTAATACCATTAGAGCCATCTATGTGACAGCCTACGAACATGTCAGCCCAACTGTTATGTTACAATCAGCAATGTCAGGAGTGCATTCAGGATTGGTCATTTTGTTTACTTGCGTTACGGAGAAAAAAAAAAAAAAAGAGTTTAAATTGCCCTTTAGAATAAGCTGCATTCATTTAGGCGTGTATTTCAAGGTTTTATAGTCATACATGTAGATTTTCAACCTGTTCCAATAGATTCATCCCGGTCGAACCTACAGTTTTTTGTAGACTTCTCTACCAGTCTAACAATGGCTGTACTTTCGCAGTGGGTGTCTAGGGAATTTGACAGACACAACGCAGTAACGGGACGTTACTTTAAATAAAGCCATTTAATGATACTATATTTTACAATGATATTTTCATTAGTTATTAATTAAGTGCTAAACATATTCTCTCGCTGCTTCACGCAGCCTGAACTAATCTCGCTCCTCTCTCGTTGTTCGCCAGCGTTCTTCTCGTCTTCTTTCTTCATCTACGGGGACCTCTCCGCTTCTTGTGGGGTCAGAGTTCAAAGTTGAATACTCCCCCACACCGTAAACAGGCTTTGTCAAAGACAAGCAACCGTGATGTGTCGCTGCCTGCTGATTACCACACAAACAAATCCTATATACATATGTGATGAAAACTTGGGGTTTATTGGTAACAATCGTTATTCTTAGCCATTACTACTCTATAGTGTTGTCTCGAAACCATACAAAAGAAATGATTCATTTTTTTTTTTAGCTCTCAATAAATGTAAATTTAATGTTGTAATGTCAAGGTATTCGAGTCCCGGCGGTGCCATGAATGTTTGTAGTTGTTCGATTCCACTTAAAACAATAGGTCCCAGCCTAATATGACTAGAGCATTGGGCATAGTGCTGACAACCCTACTCTGTAAAAACAAATCTCCTGTCTAGAAAACCTGACGGTCTTCGCCCACCGTGGGGCTGTTGCGCCACTGATGATGATGATAATGAATGAGTATCTTAAAATAATCACTCAATATTTTAAATTAAATTTTTGAAATTTTTTATATTAATTTTTTTTTTTTTAATTTTGATATTTTTTTTGTTTTAAATTTTTGACAACGAATGTTGATGAATTTTTACATATTACCTATATTTATATTTTATTTACTCAGCTTTTATAGAAATATAATCAATTCTCACTTCCCATCACTAGCAGATTTTTCTACAAAATTTGATGGTTTAATGAATTTTTTAATACAAAATTGCAATTTATAAAGCATACTATTTTAATGAGGGTCAACAGTAAAAACCAGTAATTTAATTGATGAAAAATTGATTTTATCACCAGTATGATTATTAAAAAATATTCATTTATAGCATTATAATGAAATTAAAATATTCATTATTTGAACCTTTTCTAAATTCATACGAAATGATAAGAGTTGCAAGGAAAATAATATCTCTTGTATCTATTTATCACCAGTAGGGTCTGAATGGCCGAGTGGCTAGCGCTTTGGCGATCGGTACCACAGGTTTCTGGTCCGAGTCCCGGCCGGTTGTTGTTGTTGTCGTGTCCCTCATGGGAGGAGGGGTGTAGCTTCTGTTGTGATGGAGCACCCGTAGGTAGAAGTCTCACTCCGTGACGCTCTTACAGTCATAGGAGGCCGGGACCTACGGTTTAAAGTGGATTCCGAGCCACTACAAACATCCATTGCCCCGTCGGGACTCGAACCCGAAACCTGTGGCACCGAGCGCCAGAACACTAGATACTCGGCCATTCTGGCCCAGTCCCGGCGGTGCCGTGGATGTTTGTAGTGGTTCGGAATCCACTTTAAACCGTAGGTTCCGGTCTCATAGGACCGTAGAGCGTTGAGGGCATTGTGACTCCGCGTCCGTGGCTTATCTTCAAGTGACACGCGCGCCCTGGGTAATGCAAAGTGAGTAACGTCTGTGCAGCGCTTGCCTTAAGGCATCAAAACCAAGCTGTCTGTTTGACAGCTGCAGTAGAAAAAAAGAAAATTATCACCAGTAGGCACACAGTTGAATAAGCGTATGACAGGAGAATTTCTGGGAGTGTTCAGAATGATAATACAAAGATAGCTTTCTTTATGCCAAGGGTTGCACCACTGTGACTCATTGAGTACTAACCAGATGGTGCGTGTGACTTGAAGACAAGCAACTGACGCGATTTAACAATATCCCCGCACATTTCCCTACACTTTAAAACCGTAGACCTTGACCTACGGTTTTAAAGTAGATTCCGAACATCCACAGAAACACCCATGCCACCGCCGGGTCTGGAACCCGAAACATGTGGTACCGAGCGCCAGAGCACTAGCCACTCTGCCATCAGGGCCACAGAAATTCAAAGTAACATTTATATTTTTGACTTCTTTTCATAACATATTATTCAATTGTCTTTGCTAAAAATGATCTATGAAATTTTTGAATACTTTTCACCGATTTTTTTTTTTTAACAAGAGAAGATAAGAAATAGAAATAAAACGAGGTTTTTATGTATTTAAAAAATTATTTATTAGAATTAAAAACAAATATGTTATTTTTTTTTCCGCGTGTAAAAGAACACGTAAACAAATTAAAACACTCAAAAAAAAATTTTTTTCAATCAGCTTAAAGTTGAAATCCTTTTTTTTAACAAAACAAAAAATAAAATAATGAATATTTCTTTTCACAAATTTATTAACTTCACAGAGACTAAAATTAATTTTGAACGCATAGCAATCACGAAGTGAGATAAAAAAAAAAAAACGCACACTTAGCGTAACTCGAGCGCTTTTTAAAATTAGTTTTTTTCAGACAATTTAGAAAAGAAAAAAAAAATTACCTTTTTAATGAACATAAAAAAAAAAAAAAAAAACTAAGCATTATAAATGGATACAAATGCAAAAAAAAAATGTCTATTAAGATCTTTTTCAGATTTAAAAAATAATAAATAATCTGTTTCATTTTGTGGAGTAAGAAACAATGTTTCGAACGTATCTTTTCTACAAAAGTTATTAATTCTTTTCTAATATTTAAAAAAATTTCACGTTCTTTAAAGGAATATTTTTTATATGGAGACATAACACACATAACCCCGTGTTTTTCCAACAAAAAGAATGTCATCTTAAAATGTCTCGAAGACAATTTTTGTCAAAATGAAAAAAAATAGTCCATCCATAACACAAGAGCAGAACGAATGTCATTAATTTAAAAAAGAAAACAACTATTAATCCATCCAAGTAACTATAAACTTAAAATAACATGTGCTATCCAGATTAAAATAAATTATTCTACAACTATAACACAACTCTTTAAAAAAGCACTCTACTAAATACACAAAGATGTCTATTGGACAGTCATAATAATTTTTTTATTAGAAAACATCTTTAGATCCGTTTTATCCTAAATTTTTCACAAATCTGCCTCTGATAATGATAATTCATCTCTTAAACGAAATATATGCTTAACTCAAGAAATATTTGCCTTCTATATTTAAGGACCCAGGAGGCCTAATGGTCGAGTGGCTGGCGCTCGGTACCACAGATTTTGAGTTCGAGTGCCGGCGGTGCCATGGATGTTGGTAGTAATTCTGAATCCACTTCAAACCGTAAATCCCTGTCTAATAGGATCGTAGAGCGTGGTGGGAATAGTGTTATTCTTGTCCGTAGCCTATCTTCAAGCTACACGTTCCGCCTAGGTAGCGCTCAATGAGAAACGTCGGTGCAACCTTTGCTTATGTTAACTGTCTCTGTATTGGCAGTTGCATTAGAAAATAATAATAATAATATTAAATAAATAAATAAATGGAAAAATATTAGAATTTATTCATCATAATTTAAAAAATGTATATTTTTGATTTTATTAAAAAAAACCAAAATGAAACTGTGTTTGAAAAAATGCATGTGGGTGTGGTCGTGTTGAGACACGTTTAAGAACACATAACTTTATTTTGACGCGCACAAACTCCACATACACAATTACATAAGAAAATATTTAACTCATTTTAAACATCTAATTATACATTCGTGGCAGGATCCCACTGCAAAGCTAAGAATACCTCAGAAACTATAGCGAACTATACTTCCTCTCTGGATGAGAGTCTGTAGACCCATTTATGCACAGGATAGGGCATAACTGTAGCTTTGTGTAGCATAAGTGTGTCTCGTGGTTACTACTCGTGTAGCTTCTCTCGTGGTTACGTGGTTCTTTTTATTACCAATTTTCATAGCGATGGGTTGAACGGTATAGAAGAGGATAGACTACAGCCCCATCTGGTGGTGACTTGCAACAAAGGGGATAGCATAAAATGCTTTGTCAAACACGTACTAGAAATTTCATGAAAATCGGTCCAGCCGTTTAGGAAAAGTTCAGGCTCAAACACACGCACAAAAGAATTATTATTATTATTATTATTTTTTTATAATGCAGCTGACATGCACTTAGGCAGTTGTCCTGGATGCCTTAAGGCAAGCGCTGCACCAACGTTACTCATTGAGCACCACCCAGAAGGTGCGTGTAGCTTGAAGAAGAGAAACTACGGACGCGGAGTAACAATACCTCCACAACACTCTACGATCATCTTAGACCGGAACCTACGGTTAAAGATGGATTCCGAACCACTACAAACATCCATGGCACCACCGAACCCAAAACCAGTACTACCCAGCTCCAATATATATAAAGATATATATTGAAGTCGGTTGGCCTTGTGTTTCCTTTACATATGCCACTACCAGGCCGCCGGTGGGCAAAGATGGCAGGACAATGCCTTTTGGGAAGACGTTAGGGATACCTGTTATTGTTATGTGAAATCTGGGAGAAAAGAAAGACGGCCGATGCTAGACGTTTATACACATTGTCACCATCGAATCACTTTGTTTGCCATCGAGCCTCCTCGTTTTTGAAGCGGCCTAGTGACCAATTGGCTAACCTTTGGTACCACAGGCTTTATATTCGAATTCTGGTAGTAGCATGGATGTTTGTGAGTTGTTCAGAATCCACTTTTAAACTAATTAGCTCTCTTGTGCACAAAATGACCGTAGAGCGACCAAACCAAACCGACCTTTACCGTTTTTAAAAGAAGTGACTGCAACGAACGCCGCATCCGAACTAGAGCTCTACAGTAACTTATTATTCACTGTGTGCGACGAGTGGAATAAAGAAGCAGATGGCCCTCATGTTGGCAAAGAAAGAACTTTATGCAATTTTGCACTTCCGAGTACTTGCTTTTGCATTTTTCACATAAAAACTCTGGCGAAAAAGTAAGACCACATTTTTTTTTTCAAAACTCTTTATTCATTCTTCCAAATTTATTTCATCGCCTTCAAATTAATCCCCTCCGGACACGATACACTTAGGCCAATGTTTTCCCAATCCTCAATGCATGCTAAAAAGTCATCGGCAGGGATGGCCTTCAAAGCGATTCACGTTGAATCTCTTCAATCGATTCAAAGCGGTGTATCCTCGGAGTGCTCTTTTTGAGTTTAGGGAATAGATAGAAGTCGCACGGTGCAAATACGGTGGTTGTAGAACGGCATGGATTTCATTTATGGCGAAGAGGTCACGAAAATCAATGCAGTGTGAGCTGGAGCATTCGATGTTTTCGGTCCTTTGAATATTTTCGATCCTTTTGAAATTCTAACCTCATCAGCAAGGTCTCTAATTGTGAATCAACGGTTTGCAAGCACCCAATCTTTAATTTTTTGGACGTGAGCTTCGTCGGTTGAGGTGGAGGGTCGACCAGAGGGCTCTTCGTCTTCAAAGCGTTCTCTGCCTTTTCTTTGAACTGTTTATACTACTTATAAACATTTCTTTCCGACATAGGAATGCTCGCCGAATACCTTCTGCAACATTCTATACAAAATTAAATGCAATTTCTTTGCTCGATGAATTCAGAAATCGGCGGAATCAGTTTTAGCCAAGCGTAGCTGAAGCCCTAGTGAATATTTTGACGTCGAATTTCCCACAGATATCAAGAACAGTGCCAGCTTAAAAAGAAAAAATTGAAATTCCATAAGCCCCGGGAATTTTTAATTGAAAATGTGTCTTATTTTTAGGACATAGTCGTATAGTGGGGATACGAAACGATACCGGAATTCTGACTAGTCTTTCGAAAACACATTTCTCCGTTGCAATACTAGAGATGAAAAAGATACGTCGAATGTCATCCGCAAGGGAAAGGGGAGTTTGCATTGAAATGCGTTCATCGCCTGCAGACTGGAGAAAGGAGATATGTTTGCGGATCCCTTAAGAAAGTCCAAAGAAATCCTTTGCTTTAAGAGCGACAGCGTTTAATCCAGTTTATTTCTTAAGGCAATCTAATGAATTTCGAATGATTTTTAAAAGCCTCATTTAAATTTGTAGAATAAAAAAATTCTTATTTTTAATCTTTTCTGAAAATAGGATTTTAAAAGATTTTGAGGAAAGATTCCGTTGGCAAAATGAATAAAACGGATTGAAATATTCTTTTTAAAATTTTTTGTTGTTTGTTAAGGACATTTGTTTGTTGATTTACCTTACAGATATTTTTTCCAATGTATCACTGCGACAAATTTGTAGCTAAAATGTCCTGAACAAATTATATTGTATCGAATTTTTTACTTATATGTTTTTAAAACCTTATAGATAAAATAAAATACGAGGAATAGAAAGAGGTAGTGAAAGAAATATGAAAATACAATGCACCCCGCGGAAAACGACCCATTTTGGGGGGTTCTGGCCAGTAAAGTAATGCTTCATTCAGTTTTATTAAAATTATAATTCGTAAACAAAGGGGCCTGAATGGCCGAGTGACTAGCGCTCTGGGTCTCAGTACCACAGATTTCGAGTGCCGGCGGGGCCATGGATGTTTGTGGTGGTTGGGAATCCATTTTAAGCAGTAGGTCTCGTCTTCTATGACGTAGAGAGTCACAGAGCCCCATCAGATTCACCCACATTCCCAAACTGTGAAGGGGCAACTCAGATTTAAGCACAGTGATGTGGTGTGGCGTAGTAGTAGTCATGGTAGTAGTGAACACTTGGCCACGAACAAGCAGGTGAGAACTCCCGCGAGTCAATCTGACTGCTGTTAACGTGAGACTTACAACACACGTTGTTTCGAGCCTCCTTATTCTGAAAACAGCGATTGCAAAGGATTCTTGAGGAGGATTGCTGAGTCCTCTTCCTCTTGATCCTTAAAGCGTTTTGCATATGCACATACACTCAAGAGCCAAAACATTATGACCACCTGTCAATAACGAGTTGGCCCACCTTTGCGCGCAACACAGCTTCAACCCGCCTTGGCATGGATTAATACCACCACTTAATCACCACTTCCACCTGATCACGTGCCTTCCACGTCATCCAGGCGAGTTCATTGCAAAATGTAGGGGTGGTCATAATGTTTTGGTTCTTGAGTGTATGTATATATATGTATATATATATATATATATATATATATATATAGACTTCAACCGGTTCCAATAGATTCATCCCGGTCGAGTCCACAGTTTTTGTAGACTTCTCTACCAGTCTAACAATGGCCGGACTTTTGCAGTGGGGTTTAACAGACACAATAAAGTAATGCGATGTTTCTTTAAATAAAGTCATTTAATGACACGCTATTTTACAATGATATTTACATTAGTTATTAATTAAGTGCTAAACATATTCTCCAGCTGCTTGACGCAGCCTGCCCCAGTCTCGCTCCTCTCTCGTTGTCCGCCAGCGTTCTTCTCTTCTTTCTTCATCCACAGGGATCTGTGCCCCTTCTCCAGGGGTCAGAGTTCAAAGTTGAATACTCCCCCTCATTGTAAACAGGCTCTGTCAAAGACAAGCAACCGTGATGTGTCGCTGCCTGCTGATTACCACACAAACAAATCCTACATATATATATTACAATAGATGTTAATAATGGATTCAATAACCACTATTGTAATATAGATGTTATCGATGTTATTGATATTGTTATAGATGATTTCTAATGTTATGTTGTGTGCGTTGTTATCTCACCGCTGCTAAAGGCTATTACGGTTTGATTCCCGGCATGGGAAACATTAATTATGGGGCCTGATGGCCATGTGTCTAACGCACTGGGGCTCGGTACCACAGATTTCTTGTTCAAAACCCGGCGGTGGCATTGATGATTGTTGATGGTTCGGAATCCACTTTAAATCGTAGGTGCCGGTCTACTACGTCTGTAGAGAATTTTGATGGTAGCATTACTCCGCGTCCTTAGCTTATCTTCAAAGCCCTGGATAGTGCACAATGAGTCACAGCGGTGCAGCTCTTGCTTATGGCATAAAAGAGAACTGTCTAAAGGCTCATTCCCACCGAGGCGTGAAGCATTGAAGATTCACGCGACAGGCGAGAAAAAGTTTTTCGACCCCTTCAGAGCGAAACGTCAGAAAAAGCATTACACTTAGTGGAGTTCCGCTTCGGGTTGAATGTGGGTCGACTCGAAGCGGTGCATTTCAAACCAGTTTCAGGCGAACGTGGTGAGGCTAGTGTTTGGTCAATTCTTGTCGCTTAAACGCTTCTCGCCTCTGTGAGAACGAGCCTTAAGTATTTTCCAGCTGCATTAAAACAAAAAAACGTGTTGTTATTACTGAAAATGGAATACATTCCGGAATTATATTTTTCAGTGTGCATGAGGGGTCATTAGAACTTCAAAGTTTATAAATGTCGAATTATGCTTTTCAAATGAATTCATTGCATACACAGTTAAAAATCGATTATAAAAAAACATCTGTTACGCTTCATTTTCATGTTTAACATGAGGTCACCATCTTTTGAAATGAAAGGAACGAAGATATCTATTCAAGCTCAAATAGAAAGATCAAATGAAATCTCAAAAGTTTTCTATTTCTTTTCGTTTTTATTTAAAATCCTTTTGTTGAAACTAAAAAAAAAAAAAAAAGAGAAAAAAAAATCAGGTAAAAATAAAAATGGGAATTTAATTTGGTTCTTTACATTTTTTTTAACTCATTTTTATTCTGCGACAATCCAGATATAAATAATTATCGCTCACTTTCTTTACGATTACATCACAGAATCCAAAACGAAAGAAATTTAAAAAAAAAGTCTCATGGTAAGTAATTAACGGTCTCGAATAATCCGAGTTTTTCTGAGTAAGTCTCACAAAAGAGTTTAGGTTACTCTTAATTGCAAAACGAGACGCAAAAAAAAAAAAAAAAAAAAAAAATGATACTTTTATTAGGATTTTCAAAGATTTAACCAGACAAGAATATTTCTTAAGAATAAAACAGAAAAGAGATTGCTTCGAAATTGGAGATTGGGAATTCTTCTTGCTAATTGACGGCTTACGTAATTTTAATTGTTTTCAATTGTCCCTAATTAGTACTTACGACGCCGAAGAAGGTCGTTGTGTAATATTTTTTTAGAATTAAAAGTTTAATTAGTTACTTTTCAATTATGGAACGAGCCATTTTAGCACTTATTTGTTTCTGTGTTTCACTTGAAAAATATGAAAAAAATTCATGTAATAGTTTTGAGATCAGATTTTTAAATGAGTTAAAGCATGTTTTAAAGGTAAGAATTCGCATTCTTTCTTATCAAGTGGCTCGCGACATCCACAAATAAATGCTTTCATGACAAATAGGAATGTAGGGTTTTAGAATTTAAATGGATGGAACGCAGCTGACTGTATATATGATTTCGCAAAATGTGGGGGAAATTTTCGTAATGGGCGTCCTCCAAAATTTTATGCCAAAATAAATGAAAACAACCTGGACTACTGCTACACCATACCACATCATTGTGCCTAGAGTTGAGTTGCCCCTCTACAGTTCGGGAAGGATATGGGTGAGAAGAAGTCTGATTGGGCTCCGTGACGATCTACGGTCCTATGACAACCGGGACCTACAAGCTTAAAGTGGATTCCGAACCACACCACACAACCATGGCACCGCCTGGACTCGAACCCGAAACCTGTGGTACCGAGCACTTGGGACACTCGGTGATCAGGTCTCTAAGGTCTTTATTACTGATGGCCGAGTGGCTAGCGCTCCGGCTTGAGTTGCCGCAGGTTTTGTGTTCTATTCCCGGCGGTGCCATGGATGTTTGTAGTGGTTCGAATTCACTTTAAAGCCGTAGGGGAATACATTCCAGAATCATATTTCCCCTCGCATGTTCAATGTGCGTGAGAGATTGTTGGAACTTTTACAGTTCATAAGTGTCGAATTATACTTTTCAAATAAATTTTTACGTATCTCAATGAATAAAATCGATTATAAAAAAACATCTGTTATGCTTCATTTTCATGTTTAATAGGAAGTCGCCATCTTTTTTGAAATGAAAAGAAGGAAAATATCTATTCAAGCTGAATAGAGAGTTTAAATGAAATCTCAAAAGGTTTCTATTTCCTTTCGGTTTTATTTAAAATCCTTTTTATTGAAACCTAAAAAAATGAGAAAAAAATCTAGTAAAAATAAAAATTGGGAATTTAATTTTGTTCTTTGCATATTTTTTTTTGTCGCTCATTGTTATTCTGCTACAATTCAGAAATAAATAATTATCGCTCGCTTTCTTTACGGTTTCGTCACAGATTCCAAAAAAGAAAGAAATTAAAAAAAAAAAAAAAGTCTCATGGTAAGTAATTAACGGTCTCGAATAATCCGAGTTTTTCTGAGTAAGTCTCACAAAAAGAGTTTAGCTAACTCTTAATTGCGAAACGAGACGCAAAAAAAAAAAAAAAAAATGATACTTTTATTAGGATTTTCAAAGATTTTCTTTTAACCAGAAGAGAATATTTCTTAAGAATAAAACAGAAAAGAGATTGCTTCGAAATTGAGATTGGGAATTCTTCTTGCTAATTGGCTTACGTAATTTTAATTGTTTTCAATTTTCACTAATTAGTACTTATGACGCCGAAGAAGGTCGTTGTGTAATATTTTTTAGAATTAAGAGTTTAATTAGTTACTTTTCAATTATGGAACGAGCCATTTTAGCAAGTCTCGATGAGTTTCGTGTTTGCCATGAAAAACAAAATTTATATAATAGTTTTGAAATCAGTTATTTAAATGAGTTAAGGCATGTTTTAAAGGTAAAAAATCGCATCGGTTAATTTTCCTTTCTTACCAAGTGGCTCGCGACCCCACAAAAAAAATGCGTTCATGACAATTAGAAGGAAAAATCAGTAATAAAGGATTTTAGTTTGTCGCTCTGCGGTCATCTTGTGCACACGAGGGTTAAACAGACCGGGACCTATAATTTAATGTGGATTCCGAACAATCAACAAATATCCATCCCGCCACTAGGATTCGAACCTGAAGCCTTCTGTACCAACGGCCAGAGAGCTAACCAGTTGGCCATCAGGCCGCGTAGGATTTTAGAACTTAAATGGATTGGAACGCAACTGATTGATACATAATTTCCTAAAATTTAGGGAAATTTCGAAATGGGCGTCCTCCAAAATTGGACACCAAAATAAATGAAAACAACCTGGACTGCTACTACATCACACCACACCATTGTGCCTAGAGCTGAGTTGCCCTTTTACAGTTTTGGAATGATGTGGGTGCGAAGCCTGACTGGGCTATGTGACGCTCTACCATCATATTAGACCGGGACCTACGGTTTAAAGTGGATTCCGAACCACTCACAAACATCCATCCATGGCACAGCCGGAATTCGAACCCGAAACCTGTGACACCGATCGCTAGCCACTCGGACGTCAGTCTCCTAAAAACAATCTCGACTGAGTGAAGTTGGTCAAAGAAGGGAATCAATGTTCTTGTTTTTTTTTTTCTTTCTAATGCAGCTGGCAAACACAGACAGCTTGGTCTTGAATGCCTTAAGGCAAGTGCTGCACAGACGTTACTCACTTTGCATGACCCAGGGGCGCGTGTCACTTGAAGACAAGCCACGGACGCGGAGTCACACTGCTCCCGCAACGCTCTACGATCCTATGAGACCGGGACCTACTTTTTAAAGTGGATTCCGAACACCTACAAACAACCATGGCACCGCAGGGACTCGAACCCGAAACCTATGGTACCGAGCCCCAGAGCGCTAGCCACTCGGCCATTCAGGCCCCGGAATCGATGTTCTTGCTGAGAGTTTCGAAAGCATAAACAGTGTTTAATTATTTTGGGAATGAATTGATTTTAAAAACCATACGATTCATGAACAAAACTGAGATCTTTGTAGCGAAATGGTTCAAATTGGAATTCGTGAAATAATGTTGCCAGTGATACAACATCCAGGCAGTGACACAACATCCAGATCCTCAAAAGGATCGCATAAGGATCATTCATGCTACCTTTACCATCGATTGATCTGTATACTAGCAGCTAGTTGTGTCTGGATGAAATACTCTTTCTATTTGCATTAATTTTATTTACACTATTAATACATACATACACATGGCACCCTGTGCCTCTACTACAATAGTATTAATATCTAAATGCCAAGAGCCGGTCCCTGACCGTCTGTTTCGATCTGACGCTCCTAGCGCTCACCTCGTGGTCACAAGATCTCACCGCAACTGCTACTTACCACATTGGACCACAGTTAAGGGCCCAGTTATTGGTCACATTACCAGTTATAACCGCGACCTCTCGCGGTTATATACTAATAATAATTAAACCTTAAGCAATCAACATGAAGACTCTCCGGAGTCCACACAAATGAATAAAAAATAATAAAACTATATAATTAACCCGCAACATGCAGCAATTTGAGGGTTTCAACAGAACAATAGAAAAGTCTTTGAAGGAAAAAATAGAAAACCAGCCAATATTTTATGCCATAAGCAAGGTCTGCACCGCTCCGATTCATTCAGCTCTACTCAAGGGGCTCGTGTAGCTTGAAGATAGGCTACAGGACGCTTACTACACTACCCTCACATTGCTCTACGATCCTATTAAACCAAGACCTACGGTTTAAAATGGATTCCAAACCTCTCACAAATATCCATCATCATCATATCATCCTCATCAATAGCACGACGGCCCAGATTGGCCAAGGCTTCTCTTTGAAGAGATTTCCATGCAATTCCTCTGGGTGACAAGGGTCCTCCCATTCTTAGCCTTGAGTTGAGCAAAATCTTTTTCAACTGCGTCTATCCATCGCCACTTCGGTCGTCCACTTCTTCTCTGTTACTGGGGCTTTACCAAAACGAGCCTAAGCGAACGATTTTATAATGTATTTACTATTAAATTTACTATTGATTTCATAATGCTTTGCGCACATGGACACAATAAACAGCGAATCTCCTCGTTTCTGAAAGCGGTGGCAACAATGGACTCCGTCAGTGGATTCAAATCGCCTTCCAGCAAGTTAGCCACGCACGTGACTCTTTGGCTACAATTCCACCAGTATGTTACGATTAACAATGAAAACCTGATTAAGAATCGGGGTAGCACAGTGTGGGTGTCAAGTAGCAGTCTTATGCGATACATCCTAGATTATGTTGAATTTGCTATATACCCGATGTTCTAGTCGCGAATCGTTCCACTTGGACACAATCATTCAGTTCTCAAAAGATTCTATATTGTGAAACAACGAATGCTCTTCAAAACATTGTTAAACTCAATACTGAATGACTGCTACTATTCGTTAAAGCTATTCAATATTGAATGACTGCTGCTACTCATTAAAGCTATTCAATATTGAATCTGATGGTGCTTTGAAATTATGCAATGTTGAATGTAGCGATTTTTTTTTAATGCTATTCAATATTTGACTCTTTGAGATTTATGCTCGCATTAGCTTTTTTTATCTCAATGTATCCAATTACTCTTGAGAAGAAATAAGAAAGGATAATACCAATAAAAACAGATCTTCAGATAATCAGTGGACTTTGACTGATTCCAAAAGTATTAAAGAAGAAGCAGTGAAATGGGGTGCCGTGCAGAACTTCTGTTAATAAACAATACAAAAACATAACACAAAAAAAACTACGTAATATTTTTCGTAGAAAATTGATTAGTGATATAGTTTTATAATAAGTTGCGCGCTCATATCAAATAACTAAGAACGGAACAGGTCTTTATATCCAAAAGCCTGTTTTAGCTTTTCTCTTTGTACGTCCTATTGAGCGCATTAGAATAAAATAGGTTCCTCGGCTTCGGGTGTTTTGTATCTTGAGCATAGTGGAGAAGATGTTAATCCAAAATCTATTAAATGTAACTTTAGAAGGATAGGTTTTGGTGCTAAATCTTGAAATGAGTATTTCTTCTTTTCTATTGGGTAAGATACGATGATGGGGCCTGAATGGCCGAGTGTCTAGCGATCGGTGCCACAGGTTTCTGGTTCGAGTTCCGGCGGTGCCATGGATGTTTGTAGTGGTTCGAATCCACTTTAAGCCATAGGTTTCGGTCTCTTATGACTGTAAGAGCGTCACGGAGCAGAAGTCAGATTCTACCTACGGGTGCTCCATCACAACAGAAGCTGCACCCATCCTCCCATGAGGGACACGACAACAACAACTACCGGGACTCGAACCGAAACCTGTTTTACCGATCGCCATAGTACTAGCCACTCGGTCATTCAGGCCCTACTGGTGATAAATAGACACCAGAAATATTATTTTGCTTGTAACACTTATCGTTTCGTATGAAGCATTACAAAAGGTTCAAATAATGAATATTTTAATTTTATTATAATGCTTTAGATGAATATTTTTTAATAATCATACTGGTGATAAAATCAATTTTTCGTAAATTAAATTACTTGTTTTGACTGTTGACCCTCATTGAAATAGTATGCTTTAAAAATTGCAATTTTGTATTAAAAAAATTCATTAAACCATCAAATTTTGTAGAAAATCTGCTAGGGATGGAGTGTAAGAGCGTCACGGAGTCGAAGTCAGACTTCTACCTACGGGTTCTCCATCAGAACAGAAGCTGCACCCCTCCTTCTCCTTCCATAAGGGATACAACAACAAGAGACGATGAGTAGGTTTTATGCTATTTTAAAAGGCCTCGTGCCATTTACGATACTGCATGGGAATCGATTCCAGCTCTCAAAAGTGCGAGGAATTCACCCCCATCCGACGGTGTCATTTTATTACCGCTGCCGGACGATCTTCGGGTCGATCCCCGAACTCCCTCTAGTCAATTCATGCGGATATGAGCCGATTTATTTGGCTTTCACTTTTTAAGTCGAATGCTACAATGTGCAGTTAAATTTAACAATCAAAATTTTCTTTCATTTTAATTTTAATCTCTTTTGGGGCATCGTGCAACGGACACCTAATTGTACCGACAGTTTTTGCTTTCTTCCATTCGGAAACGGAAGTACCTGTTTCGGAGTATCTATAGGGTAAATAGACCCTGAAAACCTCCATATAATCATTAATAGAGTTAGACTCACGTTGTTGAAATTACATCGTGAATTTAGATAAAAAAAAAAAGAGAAATTCACGCTATTAAGTAAAATAATAATAAGTAATATAAAAAAAAAAAAATGTTTAACTCAATTCCTACTTTTTTTTCATTCTATTGCAGAAAGTCCCTTATAAATAATTTGCATTCATTTTTTTAAGTTTATCTGGCGCCATCTGTTGGTAGATACATGCAACTTAAATCTAAAAAAAAAACTAAAATGAATGAATTAAATTTAATTACTGAATTAATATTTTAAAAAACCGTATCAACATTCAGTGTCATCCACTACAAGTTGCAAAAAAATGTATTTGAACTGGAGTAGATGAATGAAAAGTATTTTATGAACAATTGAAAATGTGAACAAGATATATAGAGGGAGAGTGTCAGCTAATAGAAGGAATTGAAAAAAGAAGCAAGTAAGTTAAGTTACTCAGGTACAATTAGGAGTCCGTAACACGCTTCCCGCGGACGGTAAGTGAATTAATGAAAAATAATAAATTCAACTTTGAATTTAAAATAAATACATTAGAAATGAAAACATTAACTTCTTAAGAATTTTAGATATCATTTGGAATATATATATATATATATATATATACGATAATCAGTATTTGTGGCCAAATAGACACCTTAAATTTGCCATTTAGCTATTTTGGTCATTGTCTTATAGTAGGGATGTTTTTCTAATTTTGTTTCTGTTATTTAATTTTTTTTTTTTTTTTTTTTTTTTTTTTAATCTAAGCAATTACATCTTATGCAAGCATTTTTTTTTATCAATTTAAGATGTGGAAGTTCAGTTGTACTTAATACCACATTGTAACTCGTAACTGATACTATTCCGTTGTCCGATGCTATTTAAATTTATCTGATACTGTTTGCGTATTTTCCTTTGTTCTATTCCAATACTGAACCTAACGATAAAGTGTTGTTATCGAGCCTAAAACAAAACAAAAGGTGGGAGAGTGTAGGCGAGAAAGAAACGAAAGGAAGTGAAAAAAAGAAAAAGCGCGAGAATCAAGAAAGGGGCTGTTGTCAGCCCTACGCCCAACGCTCTACTGTCATTTGAGACCGACAATTTTGGTTTAAAATAGGTGCCGAACCACTACAAACATCCATGGCCCCACCAGGATTCGAACCCGACACCTGAGATACCGAGCGCTGCTCTCGAAAGATTCTATATTGTGAAACAACAAATGCTCTTAAACAAGCAACAAATCTCTCAACAAGTGCTCTCATTGTTTAATTCAATATTGAATGGCCGCTACTATTCGTTAAAGCTATTCACTATTAAATTTAACGATGCTTTGAAATGATTCAGTATTGAACCTAACAATTTTTTTGAAGCTATTCAGTATTGAACGTAACGATAAAGTGTTGATGAGGATGCTGAATAAAGTGGTATATGGGGATGCGAAGCAACAAGGACTATAATGCCCTAATCACTATATATATATGAGCAGTTAGTTTTTTTCCTTATTTTTAATATGTCACTCCCCACAACGCTCTACGATCCTGTTAGATCGGGACCTACGGCTTAAAGTGGATTCCGAACCACTCACAAACATCCATGGCACCGCCAGGACTCGAACCCGAAACCTGTGCTACCGAACGCCAGACACTCGGCCATTCAGGCCCCGATAAAGTGTTGTTATCGAACCTAAAACAAAATAAAACAAAGGGGTGGGAGGGTAGGGTGAAGGCGAGAAAGAAAAACGAATTGAAGAGAAAAAAACAAAGAAAGAGAGAAGGCGAGAAAGGAAGGAAGAAAGTTGGCTGTCCGAAATAAAAAGATCTGCTTCGCTTTAAAGAAAGCCGGGAAGTGAAGATGACCCAAATCGAGCCCTCTCCTGGGAAAAATAAATAACAGCGGAACCTTATCTGTCTCGCAGAGAACCTCCTCGCATAGGAGGGGGGCCCCCATTTATGGCCCTCCTGTTTACTTGGCGCGGTGTGAGAGCAACAAAGGCGATGCGCTCCATTTGAACGAGCTCCAGACATGGGTAAGGAACATGAAGTGGAGGTACGAAATGTGTTGGGCGAGCACTGGAATTTTGGTATTCGAACCGCATGGAATCCTCGTTTTACTTCAAAATAGTACTGCGTGAGGTTGGCAAAAATAAAATATATAGCGAATATTGTTGTTCTAATACTTCTCGCAAAAGGTCCTGAATGGCCGAGTGGATAGCGCTCTGGCACTCGGTACCACAGGGATTCGGGTTCGAGTCCCGGTGGTGCCATGGTTGTTTGAGTGGTTCGGAATCCACTTTATGCCGTAGGTCTCGGTCTACAAGTACTATATTTTGTTGAAGTTGTACAATAACTATATTTTGTTTTAAAGTTGCTTTGATCCCCGTCTGTGGGACTATGCACCCCTCACAAGAAACCGATTCGTCCATTTCCACTTTTGAAAAGCATGCTCACTTTTCCACACAATCGCCGGTCAAGCTACAGACGATACGAAACAATTTCTGTTTTCATATCCATGTTTTAGGAGATACAAAACGGGTTTTTTTTTTTTTTTTAATTTAAAAAAGCGTTTTAGATGCCGTAAGTACAAGTGAAAATGGTGTTATAAATTTCAGTTCGTTTCAATCCGTGAAATTCAGGCCGGAAATGACGCAACTTTAAACTGCAAACTTTATTTATCTTCTCGAATCTGCCCACCAATGGCATTCCGAATGGAGCGGTGACGTCAACATGGATACCGCAAAGTCGTCATGACGTCGCGCATCGTTCATGTGTGACGTCACGTCTACTTTTAAAAAACGAATCATTCAAATCATTTAAATAAAAAGAGTGTCTGAGGTTTTTAAAATTGACTGCGAACCTGTCTCGAATGAAGCATGACATCATTATTTTATCGGCGAAATGCCATCGCAGCACATTATTTGTTTATGTCATTTATTGGTTTGATAAGATCCATAAAAATGGCATTCGTTATTGATTAACACTCCTCTTACGAAAATAAAAATTATTTACGTGCAAATCCGAAGCCTTTTCTGGTTTGCATCCATTCAAATTGATAATCGTAAAAAAGCCGGCATTGCGTTTAAAATTATTACGCTAAACGCTCTTTGCTACAAGAGTCGTTTAAAATTGTTGTAAAAGGGAACGCAGCTTTTATGAAGATAAACAAATGGATAAACAAATATAAACAAAAGTGACTATAAAATGCACTTTTTAATCTATATTTAAATCAGTTTTCTTTTCATATTTACGCTCGCTTTAGGATATGTGAAAGAACTTTCAAAATCTATTTCATAAAAGATTAAAAAAAAAAAATACTTCTTTGTTTTTTGTGGGATAACTAAAAATAAATACCATACTTACTGAGACTTATGAATAGTACCGTAGGAACGTAGTACGTGGAACGTTTATACGTAGTACATTTTATTTATCGTAGTACGTAAACTTTTATGAATATTATCGTAGTATGTAGACTTTTATGAATAGTACCGAGTACGTAAACTTTTATGAATAGTACCAGAGTACGTACACTTATGATAATACCGTAGTACCGCAGTACGTAGACTTTTGTGACTATTACCATTCTACCGGAGTGCGTAGACTTTTATCAATATTACCGTAGTACGTAGACTTTTATGAATATTACCGTAGTGCGTAGACTTTTATAAATATTACCGTAGTACTAGACTTTTATGAATAGTACCGCAGTACTAGACTTTTATGAATAGTACCGTAGAATGTACAGATTTTGGTAACATTCGGCTGATTTGCAGAAAGAGATCTTTTACAACGGGTTAAAGATTTTAATTCACGGTGGTCTTTTTTAAAGGGTTTCACACGAAAACAGGAATTTTTTTTTCGGATTTTCTATAGTTTTTAAGGATTTATAAAAAGATCAGATTCAACAGTTTTTATCAGTTTTTAAAGAATATACGGATTTTTAGGATGCATGCAATTACCTCTTCTATTAAGAGAAAATTTATAAAAGATTATCTTCAGTTTTTAAGGATTTGCAAAGGAACTTCATCGTTTTTAACGAACATACGGACTTTAACGGATATATAAAATGATCTCTATCAAAAAAACTGTAAAAAGTATTCAATAAAACTTATTTCCATTAAAAAGTATATTTGAAATTCTCAATGTAAGTTCTCCTTTTCTTTGCCCGCATGCGTATCGGATGCGTTATTTATTCAGAATTTAGCATACAACATTATGCCAACATAAATGCCCTCTTCAAGTCTGAGTTCGAATTCCCGTATTTACGCCTTGTACGGACACGATCATTCAGAAATTCATTCCACTGAAATCAAGGAAGAGGGCGGCGAGATAGGAGAAAATTAAGAAGTCATATTTCATTTAACCTATGACAAATTTTTTAAGCGTTAGATAGACAGAATTTTTGAAAAACTAACACAGGCAAAAACAGTCAGAAGAAAAAAATTTCATTTTCATAAGACTCGTATTTTTCAAGCATTACTCTATTACGCTAGCGGTAAACGTGAGCGGCAAGCGTACAGGTGGGAAAGAATGAACTTTGATTTTAAAATAATATTCTTGCGAATATAGGACGGGTATTGCCTGTTTAATTCATGAGTTTGCAGTCATGAGTTCGCAGAATAATTGAATTATATTATGAGGCCCCGCATCTTGGAGCATCTAATATATCAGGTTCTATGTTTCATTTTAAGTAACCTTAGTGACCAACCCTAAATATCCCTGTTAATTGCTGACAGCAGAGCAAACCAGACTCTCAGTTCAAGTTGTTATTCAGTTGTCAAGTTCAACTGACACCTTCGAATCGTTTTTCTCCGAAAATGAAATAGACCCAATACAAAACACGCTCAAACAGAACGAACGCAACACCATGACGATGTGCAAATACCCAAATGGAGATCGATTTGCAAAAGCTGAGGGAAAGAGTGGAGAAATAAACATCGCACTCGTAAAATAAATATTTTTGAATGATTTCATTTTTTTTTTTATTTCTTTATATTTATATATTTTTATACTTCATTTTGAGTGTTATATACTTCTTTTACAATGTGCTTTTAGTACCGTTATTGTTATATAATCTATATTTACGTGTAAGAATAATAGTCAACACAGTAATAATAACTCACTCTGTTTCAGTTTTTAACTCCAAAAAACGTCTACAGTGGGTCTAAATCTAATATGGGGATATATGATTTTACATGCGGCCCGCAGAGTTAGGATGCATTTCCAAATTGGCCTTCAAGATCATTTGGGTTGACCAAAGTATTGCTTTATACGGTCCATCTGCAGAAATTATTTTTTAAACTTCTGTAGCAACTACTATATTTTATTTCCGCTAACGATGTTATTTATTTAATTGACTAAACAATCCATCATTCATGTAAGTCAATGCGCAAAATACTTCGAAAACGTTTAGTAACACTAAATAAAATTATTGGGTTTTTCAAAGGAACAGAAACTGTGAACTGTTGCAAGGACGGAACTTTAGTTTTGAACGGGCGAAATAAATTAATTTAATGAACTCCACGATGAAATGACAGCCATCTGTCATCAAACTATCTCGGGATGTGAACTGAAGACTTCGTCCACGGCAGGAATTAAATTATCCTAATGCATCAGGGGTGGCCGCTCTTCCTCGTTTCATCTCACAAATCCGCGGGCAATCACTTTCTGCAGGACATTTTATCTTGCAGGGGGATGTTGGATCCCAACTGAATAAATGGCGCTACGAATTCTTAATTCCCTACTGAATAACCATGATGTCTCTTTTGTGCAACTTGGACGGGCTAGAGCAGGGTTGTCCAACCCGAATGATCTTGCGGGCCACTTTGGAAATGCATCCTAACTCCGCGGACCGCATATTTTTGTGGAGTGAAATATTGAAACATTTATGATTATTGTGTTTACTATTAATCTTGCATGGAAATAATAGATAATAGAATGATAATGATACTAAACGCACATTATAAAGAAATAGAGAACACTCAAAATGAAATAAAAAATATTATAAATATAAACGAAGTAAAAAAAATTAAATCATTCAGAAATATTTATTTTCCGAGTGCGATATGTGTTTCTCCACACTTTCACTTAGCTTTTGCAAATCAATCTCAATTTGAGTATTTTCACATCGTAATGGGTAGTGCGTCCGTTCTGTTGGAGCGTGTTTTGTGTTGGGCCCATTTCATTTTAGAAAAAATTATTCGCAGGCGTAAGTTGAACCAAAACGTTAAAAACTTGAACCAAGAGGCTGGTTTGCTTTGCTGTCAACCATCAACTGTGCGTATCTAGAGAGAGTCGCTGAGATCACTTTAAGTGAAACAGAGAACCTGTTCTATGAGATGTTCCAAGATGCGCGCGCAAAGAAATATAGAACACTCAAAATGAAATATAAAAATATTATAAATATAAACGAAATAAAAAAAATGAAATCATTCAAAAATATTTATTTGACGAGTGCGACATTGGTTTCTCGACTCTTTACTTTTGCAAATCGATGCTCGCGCATCATGAGTTCGCAGACTATAATTTAATTATTCAGCGAACTCAACAATAAAACAGGCAATATCTGTCCTCTATTCGCAAGAATATTATTTTAAAATCAAAGTTAATTGTTTCCTCATCCTTTCGGCAGTTCATTTTTGAATAGAGGGATGCACACATAATGTATTTTTTTAATCCATTGCTTTTCACTCCTTTGGCCATTATAAAATAAATACTATATATTTTGTAAAAGTGTGATCCATCTCACGGGCCAGAAAAATGTTCAAGGCAGTCCGCGGGTTGGCCACTCTTGATATAAAGCAATCTTGTGCAGCAATTATACGCTTAATTTTCACCTCTGTGTCTTGTGTTTGTATTTATACATTTTAAGAAACGTAATGCTGAGAGATAGTATACTTTTTTTCCTGTGTTTCCGTTATTTTATTATCCTTAGCATAATCAAAATTAAGAAAATATTTTAATTTTTTAATGCTCCAGTTCAATAATGATCCGTTTTCGTTAGTATTTTCTAAATACTCACGTAATAATAATAACAACAATCATGTTGTTACGTAAATACGTAAATTTGTTTTGTAAATCATAATTTAAGTCTAACAAATCTTTTTTTCTCTGGAAGAGCTCTACTAATATCTGTTGCATACCTGCGGCCTGGTGGTCAATTGGCTGGCGATCTGGCCTTTGGTACCACAGGCTTTAGATACGAATCCTGGCGGTGGCATGGATGTTTGTGAATGGTTCTGAATCCGCGTTAAACTGTAAGTCCCGGTCTAATGAGCCCAAAGTGTGCACAAAATGATCGTAGAACGACAAACCAAGCCAATATAGAAACTCACACAGTGTTTGAGCTTGTTGTTTTTTATAGTTTTCAATTTTTTTTTTTATACATTGACTTTCTCATATTATACATTCAATTTTTACAACTTTTAATAAACTCTTGAGCTTTTGTACCTACTTATTTCTAGGGATTTTCTGTTTGGGGTGAAAAAGGAAATGAATTTACATTTTAATTAAAATTTAAAAATTTTTTTCTTCCATTGAGGCTTTTTTTTTTTTTTTTTTTTTTTTTTTACCTCAAAACCTCATTCAGGCACAATATCATGGCCACCCACAACAAAAACCGTAGAGCGACAAACCAAACCTTGTGCAAACCCCATTTTCTAAATTGTTTTTTTTTATTTAAATAAAGAAAACGAATAATAACGAAATAAAAGAAAAATGTCAAGTTCTTTTGGTGCATAATTGCATTTATTTTTTTTTTATTTATTTATTAATCACTTAATCTTTATTTAGTTCAGTTTATTTTTCCTAAATGCATTTACTAGATTTATTTAATGTCAAACTTTTTTTTCCCCAAGTGAAATTTAATAGTATTTTTTCACATATTATGTTTTTTATATTAAATTTTTAAAAATCAAACACTGATTTTTTTTTTTTTTTTTTTTTACTGCAGATATTCTTTCATTATTGTATTCACATAATAAATGATGGTTTGCAATGGCATTGTATTGTTTATTGAATAATTTCTGATCTTATTTCTGTTTTTTCCAAAACATTCACAAAATAAATAATTTTACTCCCTAAGGTAGATAAAATCTGGGTCATATTTAATAATAAAATTACCAATTTATAATACAATAATATGAAGTTAATTAATCTTTTATATTGATTATATTTAAAAGAAATTTTTAAAAATTAACTTATTTGAGGAACATAAAAAGTGGAACATAACAAGGGCGAATTCTTTTTATTTTTAGATACCTCATAATCTGATATATCAAAAAGTTAAGATATGAGAATATTATACCAATAGATATTTATAAAAACACTTTCTATTTAGTATTTTATATTTAAAGCCCAAAAACGAATTTTAAATTTTGAATAGTCTGGTTAAAACTGAAATATTAAATATTTCAATAATTTCATATAACTCATACCATAAATTTTGTTAATGTGTTGTTTAAACCACCTTTGAATATACAAGGGAATTATAATTAAAGTTCCCCTTTCAAAATGCTGTAAAAAAAAAAAAAAGAAACATTGGTCACAAGCAGTTCAAATTTGATTTGGTTTGGTTTGTTGCTCTACGGTACTTCTGTCTCACGAGGGCTTAACAGACCGAGACATACGGCTTAAAGTGGATTCCGAACCACTGCAAACATCCATGGCACCACCGGGACTCGAAACCCGAAACCTGTGGTACCGAGCACCAGCACTCGGCCATTCAGGCCCCCTCAAATTTGAACTGAAGATACTCGAAGAAGGGGAAACGGTTGGCATTCAAAAAAGTTCCAAAGGGTATTAATAGAGGGCGCTGTAAGCAGCCTCAAGAAAGTGAATTCGGTTGCCATTGATAGTTGGAATCGAAATGACAACGTATTTGGCATGAATACCCACTGCAATGTTCCATGTGCTCGATTGTTTCGGTTTTTGGACGGACAAAATGACTTCCGAGTCCTTCGACAGCTGTGACACTGCCAGTGTAAAGCCCAACCACCACGGCAAGGTCATATCCAGTGGGATGAGAAAAATTGGTGAAACTTTTTTTTTTTTTGCATGCCATACCGTTTACTCCTTCTTCAAGTATCTTCAGTGCAAATGTGAACTCATTGTGACAAAGGGTTCTTTTTCACAGCATTTTGAAAGTGGGACTTTAATTGTAATCACCCTGAATATATATATATATATATATATATATATGCTTTTTTCACAATTATTAAAATAATTTTTTTACTGTGATTTAAAACTATCCAAAATCTAAAAAAATTCAAAATTGACGGAAAATATTATTTTATTAACTGTCATTATTAAGAATATTGTGAACTGAATGTGGGAAAAATACGTATGTAAATAGTGTCATGGTTATTTTCATGCATAAAAATCTTTAAAAAACATGCTTAAAAAATCATCTCAGCATGTCAAAGTATTTTACGTAAGATTTATGATTCATTCTTTTTAAATAAAATTGCATTGTACTCTACATGTGTTAAAAGATTAAAAAATCAAAACAAACAACGGGCATATCTTTAACTGTATCATTTATTTTCATTTTAAAAAGAGAAAAATTTCCTTGCATTGTCGGCGTTCGATTGTTAAAATATTTGCAGAAAAAACACAATTTTTTTCCTTTTAAAAATACACCATTCATCAATGTGTTCTGCTTTTTTTCTATTTGTGGCGTAATTTTGACAAATAGCATATTGCTCGACAGAATTTGTTTTTCTATGAAATATTACACAAAAAAAAAAAAAAAAAAAATGTTTGAATTATGGCTTAAAATTTGCTTCCATAACTCTTCGCTTCAGCAAACATGTTATACAATGTTATCTGGCTGCAATATTGGTTACAGTGTTTAAAATGCTCGACAAAATTCAACTTATGAGCGAACATTCGAGAACGGATGAATAAACTCAGGAATATGCATTGTTTAATACTGCAAGAAATATATGAAGCAACGGATTGAATACTGTAAGAATGGCCAAATTCAAATAGCCATATGAATATAGCAATGCTGTATAGATCAAGAACTTCACGAAGAATGAATTGTTCAAGAATCTCTAAAAGAATATACAAAACTAAGACAAATGTGGTCGCTAATGAAGAATGAAGCATTCCAAATTCTACAAGAAACGTTATCCCATACAATACCCAAAAAATTTATCAAAGATTGAAAATTCCAGGCATAAATGAAGAATGAAGTATTCCAAATACAATAAGAAGCACTACAGCTCCATAGGAACCGGAAAATGCCAAAAGTGATAAATATGAAACTTCAAGAAGAAGGAATGGATCAACTCACTACAAGTACTTACAGCCAATGGAAATACAAATGTTAGAAATCCCAAGCCAAGACGTGAAAAGTGCTTCAAAACCATATTACAAAACACTTCAATCAAAAGCCAAATTCTCCATTAAATTCCTGAGGATTAACGTTATTCATGAAGCATTTCAAGAGTTAAGGGGCCCGATGTGCCATTTTCCGCCAAACTTTGCAATGAAGTTTTATTTGCTTCACCCTCATTTTCGGATAACTCACGGACCTCTAACCAGGACAACATCATGTTCACACGTTTTAAAAAAAAAGGGGAATAATCCTTATTTTAAAAAAAAAAAAATTTTGCATCATCCTCCTTCACCCAGTGGTCCTTTTCATTAAAAGAAACGCAACTGACAAAAGTTTCCAGATTTTGATGAAAGAGGAGGTAAATCAGTGAGCACGTTAGAGCTTTCACTGATTCAGAAGATTCATTACTCATTGTTTCCTGTTTCATTAAGGAGAGATTCTTTTGTCAATAACGGACTGCACGAAGGCAGATTGTAGTTTTTTTCTTTCTTTTTTAACCTGTACGATATTTATTGTCTCGAAACATTCTCCATTTTGAAATGGAGCTCGATGAGGTTGTTGCTAAACGATACCTTAGAACCAGTCAAAAGTAAAGGTAAGTCTTCTGACAAGCATTTTCTGAAATGAATATATGTAGAAAAATAAAAGAACATTCAACAAAAATTATATATATATATATATATATATATATACCAGCAGAACCCGGCATACGTTGTCCTGCGAAAAAAATGCATTATAGAAAATGACCTATCTCGAATCTATTCTCCATGTTTCAATAAAGGTGCATACACAATTTCATGGATATCGTTTAAACGGTCTATGAGATGAAAGGCTGCAGCACCCTCTATTAAGTATTAAGGTATTATTATCTTTGAAACCCGGTATGTGTTTTTCGTCTGGAGGCAACGCAACGAAACCCGGCTTTGGCAAGTTACACTCAAGTGGATAACGCGAACCTATTTTCCATTGAATACATATTTATTACCCATTGCCATAGCGATGGTTGGCTAGAAGTGGAGAGACTGCAGCGTGACAACAAATGGGATAGCCTAAAAAACATTCTCCGTGTTTTGTCAAACACACACAGAAAATGTCATCCAAATCGGTCAAGTCGTTCAGGAGGAGTCCAGTGATGAACACACTTACAGAAGAATTATATATATATATATATATATATATATATATATAAAGATATATCGATTACAACGCCACCTACCATTTCAGTTGTAAATCTAAACCATCCAGAAACCCACTCAAACAAAAAAAAACTTCATCCAAATCGGTAACAAACATACAGAAGAATGATATATATATATATATATATACACTGAAGTGACAAAAGTTACATGCAAATTTTCAGAGGCAGTAGCATCGCGTAGAACAGGTATAAACCAATATTTTCCATACTTAAATACATATTTGTTACCAATTGCCATGAAGAAGCGATGGATTGAACGGTATAGCTAGACGCATGGATAGAAATCGTTAGGGAATTCAGCAGATCCACCCGAGAGTCTCAGGCATAACATCCCACCATGGACAGCGCAGTGGTCGACCGCCTGCACTTAACAACAAATGCGACGATGCAAAGAGTCCTAACAGAAAGCAACACCGCGTCAAATAACCGCAGAAATCAATGTGGGACGTACAAGGGACTTGTCTTAGAACTGTGCTGAGAAATTTGGCTTTCTTGGGCTATTCCAGCAGAAGACCGACGAGTGCCTTTACTGACAGAACGACATCGCTTGCAGCGACTCGTGGGCACGTGAGCATATTTGGTCCCTAGATGAATGGAAAACCGCGGCCTGGTCCGATGAGTCCCGATTTCAGTTGGTAAGAGCTGATGGTAGGTTTCGAGTGTCAGACCCCAAGCCATGGACCCAAACTGTCAAGGCACTGTTCAAGCTGGTGGTTCGTAATGGTGTGGGCTGTTTTTTCATGGCATGTACAGTGACTGGACCGAACATTGACTGGAAACTTATGTTCAGAAGAGATCACTTGCAGCCATTCATGGATGTACCCAAACAACGAGATTTTTATGGATGACAATGCGCCATGTCACCGGGCCACAACTGTTCCGATTGGTTTGAAGAACCTACCATTTCCAACGAATGATCTGGCCACCTAATCGCCCGGCATGAATCCCATCGAGAAACATCATCGAGACTGCCCAAACATCAACGCTTTCACAATTAATCGAGACAGCATTCATTCCCAGAAGATCCAACGACTTGTTGAGTCCATGCCACGTCGAGTTGCTGCACTTCGCCGGGCGAAAGGAGGGCCGACACGATATTAAGAGGTACATGACTTTTGTCAAGTGTATATATATATATCATTCTTATATTATCATATTCTTATTATATATATATAATGTTATATATATATATATATATAATGTTATATATATATATATATACATATATATATATATATATAATATATATATATATATATATATATAATATATATATATATAATGTTATGTGTGTTTACTAATCTTGATTAGCCTGACATCTTTCACAAGTTTGTGCTTTTTACGACTCTAAAAGTGGAAGTGAGAAAGAAAAAAGCAGTTAAAATACAGAATTTTTTTTTATTTTTATATACATCACTTTAGCCTTTAGTGACAAAAGCGCAGGTGTCTTCGGAAGTGTCACGAACAACGGCGCGCATCTGAAGAAGATGCCTCCAAAAGGGCAAAAGTAGAGCAGACACAGACATGTGGGAACGATTTGCTGACAGACTTGCGAGCAGATTTTTTTTCTCCACTTCTGTCATTGTTAATGTCAATATCAAAGTGAAATATGTTTAAATGTCGCTATTTTGGAAGAACTTTTAAAAAAAACTTTTAAAAGAATTTTTAAAATTCAGGTTTCTTTTTTTTTTTTTTTTATATACAGGGTGATTATAACACTTTCAACATGCTGTAGGAAAAAGTACCCCTCGTCGCAATAAGTTCGCATTTGAACTCAAGATACTGATGGAGGGGGAAATGGTACTAAATACAAAAAAAGTTCAAAAGTGAATGAATAGAGGGCGCTGTCAGTGGCCTAAAGAAAGTGAATTCGACTACCAGGGAAAGATTGAATCGAAATGACAACGTATTTGGCATGAGTTGCACTTTAAACCAACTGTAGTGTTCAATGTGCTAGATTGTTTCGGTTTTGGGACGGAAAAAATGACTTCCAAGTCATTCAGCAGTTGTGACGCTGTGAGTGGAAAGCCCATCCCCACAGGGCAAGATCCTACAAAATTCGATGGGGAAAATCGGAGGAACTTTTTTTGGATGCCGTACCGTTTCCCCTTCTTCAAGTATCTTCGGTTCAAATTTGAACGCATTGTAACGAGTGGTTCTTTTTTGACAGCATTTTGAAAGTGTTTGTCTTTAATTATAATCACCCCGTATATCATTAAAGTTATAATATTATTCTTATCATCTGTTCATAGAATTTATAATTGTTTATTTAATAAAACACAAAGTGTTAAAAAAAACAAAGATTAATGTTATCTTCTATAATTCTACTCGGAGAAATTTCTATTCCATGTGGAATTATCGTATTTAAATAACTCGAATTTATTTTTCTAATTCGACTTCTAGAATTCGAAGAAGAAAGGAAGAAGAAGAAATTAGATTTCTTTCTCTATCTTCTCGCATTCTTCAAAATCATGTCCGTGTAATTAGGTTTCTCTGAAAAAAAAAAAAAATAAACGCAGGAAAAAATGACTCGAAATAATACGATTAGACAAAAAAAAAACTCTTTTGAGAAAAACTCTCTGAAATTAATTAATTACGCTTAAAGCACTCGCTTTTTATGCTGCGTCCGTTTAATCTTGTTTACATTGCAGAAGCGAATTGCAGAGAGTTAACAGATTCGCTGAAGAAACAAACAGTTCTTAACCGAGTTTAGTTAAGACTTTTTGCATTCATTTTCTGAACGGCACTACTTCACATTTGAATGCCTTTTGAACGAGTGGTTTCTTGCGTGGGGCCTGATGGCCGAGGGACTAGCGCTCTGGTACCACAGGTTCCGGGTTCGAGTCCCAACGGCGCCATAGATGTTTGTAGGGAGTTTGGAATCCACTTTAAATCGTAGTAGAACCTCTGTAATCCGGTCTAACAGGACTGTAGAGCATTGGGAATAGTGCTGACAATCCTATTCTGTAAAAAGAAAGCATATCCTGTCAAGAAATCCGCTATCAGGCAGACGGCTTTAGCCCATCGTGGGGCTGTTGCGCCACTGATGTTGTTGTTTAATCTGAACAGTGGGGAGTTTGAATGAGATTGGTTTGGTCAGTCGCTCCACGGTCATTTTTGGGCACACTTTAGGTTCGTTAGACAGGGACCTACAGTTTAACGAGGATCCGAACCACTCACAAACTTCCATGCCACCGCCAGGATTCGAACCTGAAGCCTGTGATACCAACGGCCAAAGTACTAGCCAATTGAACATCAGGTCGCACCTACGTGAGGAGATCAGGTTGTTTCCACATTTGCTCATTTATTTAACAACAATAACTCCTGCCTTTCTATTAGTAATAATAATCATATTTAGTAATAATTCGGAATCCACTTTAAGTCGTAGGTCCCGGTCTCATATGACTGTAGAACGTTGGGCGTTGGGCTGACAACTCCACCCCGTAAAAAGAAACCATCTACTGCCTCGAAATCTGCCAGTAGGCATATGGTCTTGGCCCACCATGGGGCTGTAGCGCCACTGATGATGATGGTATTCTGCTCAACTATCGTTCGTAAGCCTTCAGGTTCGAATCTCATGGTGGCTTCTATTGCGTTTCTCTTGCTTCAGAAAATGAGGAGACTCGGTGGCTGCCTTGGCTTGCCGTGGTCGATTGTCAGGCTTCCTGGTGGAAGTAGTTTCATCCCGCACCACACGTCATTAGGGGGCAGCTGTCCTTGAAAGACCTTTATCGAATGTGTGTTGTGCTGTGACTAATCCTCAGTGTCCTGCAGTGCGGAACGGACATCCCATGAGTGATCTACTCATGGATGGTGAAAAAGGGTGCAACTTCTGTTGTGATGGAGCACCTGTAAGTAGAAGGACCCGTGACGCTCTTACAGTCTTATGAGACCGGGACCTGCGGCTTAAAGGGGGATTCCGAACCACTACAAACATTCATGGCACCGCCGAACCCGAAACCTGGGGCATCGAGAGCCAGAGCAGGTTGCTTTTTCAATTAATTTTTAAAATGTATTGTTTTTCTGACATCTTGTATTTTCTGCGACCTTAAAACACTAACATAATTTCAATAAAATACAAAAAAGTAACTTTATTAAAATACAACAATTTTTTTTTATATTTCTGTTAAAAAATGTAACGTTACAATTTTCAAACTGGCTAAATAGCAAGTTTTTTATGATCAATAGTCTAAAATAAGAGTCATTTTAGAATGTTATTGCGCTTGAATAATTTCCGGAATAGTTTTAGTAGAAAATTAATTCTCACGAATTTAAACTTTTTCAGCTTTTATAGAAATAGGCATTCTGTAACTGAACTATATTAGAAAATTATCATTAAAAAATAAAGAACAAACATGCAGAAGAATTTGTTTTTAAAAGCCATGCTTTCGTTAAGCCTGCTTTCTGAGGCATTAAAAAGTAATGTTATTTAATTTAATATTGTAACAGTGGTTCCACCTATGCGACCATGCTTCCTCCAAAGCACTGCAAGAGCGCACCTCGCGGCGTACAGAAAAATCGTCATTAGGCATCGAGATTCTCATCAGAGAGGATGCAAGGCAAAACAGGCGCTGCCGTTAGTTACGAGCTCTCATCCCGAGAGCTGGAAGCAGAATCCTTCCACAACTGTACAATTAGCTGCTACTTCAGAGAAGCTTCGTTTACAGTCTCTCACCAGAGAAAATATAGTTATCACCAACCTGTGAATAGATTGGCCTACAGACTCTCATCCTGAGAGGAAGTCTATTTCGCTATCCAGCGTATACCCGAGTAACTTTATTCTTAGCTTAGAAGTGGAATCCTTCCACGAATGTATAATTAGATGTTTTAAATGAGTGAAATAGTGTCTGTTTTTAATTGTGGTGTTGATGGTGCTGTTGACTTGCATGTAGAATAAAGCTGTGTGTTCTTAAACATGTGCTTCAACCCAGCCACACCCAAATCCAGCTGCACAAACAAACAAATGACGCAATGCTACTATATTTCATTTCGGAAAGTTACTCTTCTTAGTTCTTAAATATGCAAAAGAAATCATAAGGATTAAAATTTTTAACTAATAATTTCGAAGATACGGTGATTTTTCGGTGAGAAATAATTAATAATTTATAACCTTGAAATGTTCTTTTGTAGAAGTAGGTTCTTCATTTTCATTAGTTTTAATGAATATTTGTAATTTACTAATAGATTAGAGCAAAGTAGCTGCCTGATTCTTTTTCTTGTTCAGTCTTCAGGTTAGAATCCTGGCAGTGGCATGGTTGTTTGTGAGTGGTTCTGAATCCACTATAAACTGTAGCTCCCGGTCTAATTACCCTCAAGTGTGTACAAAATGACAGTAGAGCGACAAACCAAACCAAACCAAACCCTTTTCTTGCTTGTGCCAAAATGTTGACAAGATTTTATGGAATCTGTAAATATTTTATGTCAGCAGAATATAAAAAGAAAATAAGTAATATAAAAAAAAAAAATTTAAAGACAATTCCTACTTTTTTTTTCAATCTATTGCAGAAAAGTCCTTTATAAATAATTTTAATTCATTTTTTAAGTTTATTTTATCGGGCGCCCTCTATGGTAGATACAGGCAACTTAAATCTAAAAAAAAACTAAAATGAATGAATTAAATTTAATGACTGAATTAATATTTTAAAGAACTGTATCAACATTCAGTGCCCTACACTACAAGTTCAAAAAAATGTATTTGAACTCGAGTGGATGAATCAAATTATTTTATGAACAATAGAAATTGTGAATAAGATATATATAGGAAGAGCTTGAACTAATAGTAGGAATTGAAATAATCTGATGCATCAACTATTTTGCAAAGCATTCGATTCCGTATTTCATGTCACTTCCTTTTCGTCAATAGGACATCCTACGATTCTGCTTCCGCTGCGAAAACAGGTGGATTCTCCTTTCTGCAAAATGTTCTATTTAAGTTTTCACAACGAGTACCTTTATGTAAATTATGTACCAGCAATAGTACCGAGATTTATATAAATAATAATAATAAATTCAGCAATTGTTTGTTTTTTTTTTTGCCCTCAATTTATAATTCATTTTTGATGTCAAAGAATAATCGTTCTTTAAAAATAAAAAAAAAAAAAGACATCCATTGATTGCCTTTACCAACGTGAAGAAAAATAAATATTTCTGTTTAATATGAAATTGTTTGAATTTTGAAAAAGATTCCCTTATAGAAAATATCACTCGAAGACGATGAATTGATTTAATAAAATGAAACGGAATAGATTTATCAAACGTAAGTTTATTGAAGAACATTTTTTAATACGCTTTTATTAGTTTAACCTGTATGTTTGTTTGTAACTGACTCTTTGGGCTCGATTTTGCCCTACTTTAAGAGATCAGATTTAATTTAAACGTTGTAGGCTTATCAAGGACCGACGACACTAAACTATTTTGAAAAGTTTATTATCTCATCGTGATTAGGATCGCCAGGATGAGAGATTTTATTTTTTAACTTGTGAAGAGCAATTTAACCCATGTAGAATGAAAGTACCCAAGACATTCAAACCTACGTAGGACAATGGCACAACGGATAGCGCGCCAGACTACGGATCAGGAGATTTCCCGTTCGAATCATGGCTACCTCGACCTATTCGCATTTAATCTTTGTTTTACTCACAATTAAATTATTGTACGAACTATAGTTCCAGTCCTCCGTACCGGGACATCATTTAAATATTATAGTTTAAAAACACTAAAAAAAAAAAAACGCTTTTAGAGTGAATCAAACTAAAAAGTAAAAATTAATTGTAAACATAAGAATAAAATGACTGACGAGAAAATGAATGTCACTGTTCTAAAAGCGTGCGGGGCTTTATATGACATTTTAAAACTAACTCTGCATTTCGGGATGAAACCAGTGAAAAATTATAACGATTGATATCGAGCACCCCACGCTTTTAGAACAGTGGCATTCATTTTCTCGTCAGTCATTTTATTCTTATGTTAACAATTATTTTTTACTTTTAGTTTGATTCACTTAAAAGCGTTTTTTTTTTTTAGTTTAAAAACTAACTATAATTTATTTTCTAATGCAGTTGAAGAATACTTAGTTATCTTTTATGCCATAAGCAAGGGCTGCTCCGACTCTACTCACTTAGCACTACCCAGGGGCTGCGTGTAGCTTGAAGATAAGTCTTTCTGAAAAATGTTTCATTTAAGTTTTTATAACAAGTACCTTTATGTGCATAGTTATATAATGAAAAGTTATTGTTTGAATTATTCCACGAAAAATTTGGCAATTGTTTTAATCAATGTAGAATACGTTTTTTATGTAAAAGAATTAGTTTGATACAAAAGTTTCTTAGTGTTTTTTCGACTTTTTTTCTTTCTCCCTATTACGTAATTATAAAATAATTACAATAATTATATTGGTAATTGTAATAAGGATTATTTTTATATATCAATTATATTTAGTAATAATTATATTGGTTTAAGGTTAAAGATATATAGGTTTTCGTTTTTGACGGCCTTATTAACATGATATGTTTGATGAGAGGACTAATTAATATATTAAATATAAAATTTAACTTATACAAACACATAACCCAATAATACAATCTTAAATAAACAGAATTAATATTTTCATACATTTAATTTACGATTGACCAATCTCTTTATATGTTAATATTGATTTATGGTCTGAAATGAACCCTTACAATGTTGAATCGATTCAAGTTTGTTGAATCGATTCATAGTTTGTTGAATCGATTCATGTACTTCTTCTATCAATTCCTCTACTCGAATCAATTCCAGCGATTTTAAACCGATTCTTTCCTTTAAAAAAAAACATCCACATGAAACATGATTGCCTTTACCAACGTGAAGTAAAACAAATATTTCTGTTCAATAAGAAATTATTTGATTTTGAAAGAGATTCCCTCATAGAAAATATCACTCGCAGACGACGAATCGATTTGATAAAATAACTGAAACGGAAGTTTATTCAAGAAGATAAAAAAAACTAGATTTCGAAAATGGAAGCAAGTGTGACGAAAACAGGTTCAATACTGAATCTTATTCATTCTCTCCTGCAATACATTTCTTCATATGAACGATCAAAAAGAATAATCTTAAATACAAATCTAAAGGAGAATGGGACAACTCATCCAGAAACCCATAAAAACCATGAATAGTAAAGGGGCCTGAATGGCCGAGTGTCTGGCGATCGGTGCCACAGGTTTCGGGTTCGAGTCCCGGCGGTGCCATGGATGATTGTAGTGGTTCGAATTCACTTTAAGCTGTAGGCCCCCGTCTCATAGGGCTGTAAAAGCGTCCCGGAGCAAAAGTCAGACTTCTACCTACGGGTGCTCCATCAGAACAGAAGCTTCCCACCATCCCTGAGTAGACTTCTCACGGGATGCCCGTCTTGCACTGCAGGACACTGAGGATATGTCACAACAATGAATAGTAAAAAATTTAACCAAGTATGAGTGGATCTAACATTTTCATGTATTTCGGAAACGAGGAGATTCGAGGGAGATTGTGTCCTCGATCGTCAGGTTGTCTGGAGAGGGTTCGACGTAGAAGTGCACCTGCCTCCTACCGTCTGCGAGCTGTTTGTGGTATACATGAGAATCGCTGATGGTAAACAAAAAAAAATTCCAATTGTATGACCATTTTTGTGCGTTACACCTTTAATACTATTCTTGTTTAACCAAGAGCAACTAATGAAAGCAAATATTTATTCCTGTCAAAAATATTTACGATAAATACTTCCTCTCTCCCACAATAATGATGATCATCATCATCTTGAGAGAAACAACGGCCCAAGGCTGTCTGTCCGCTGGCAGATTTCCAAAACATGAGATGTTTTTTTTTTCACGGGTTGGTGTTGTCAGATCTACGTACAACGCTCTATGTTCCTATTACACTCATGTCCATAAATTAAGGATAATTCAGAATCGCACAGAAATTGAACTCTAAAATAAAAATTTCACCTGTAGAATTATCACACACATCTTGAAGAAGAATATGCAAATTACAGGAAACCACCAGATGGCGCGGATAGTACGTCACAATGACGAGAGTGTAAGAGAGGGGTATATAAGGAATGGTGGCAAAGAAGTAAAATTGTTCACAAGCGCTTTAAAAGCCTTTCAGTGCGATAACCGCATAGTTATGGCACAAAGGAAGCATTTGGATGATTTTTTAAATGGTAGAATTATCGGACGACTGGAATGTGGACGTACCCATCTGGAAGTATCCGAGGAACTTGGAATCGCCCAAACTGTCATCTCCAGGCTTTGACAACGATTCCAAGATGATGGTAATGTGAGTAGATGTTACAGCACAGGTCGCCCCCGAGTTACAACGCCGAATGAGGACCGGTATTTAGCAGTTACTGCCAAAAGAAACAGACGGAGCACAGCATCAGACCTGTCTCGTCAGCTCTCTTCAGCTACCGGTGCGACAGTTTCAAGGCAGACCGTGTACAGACGCTTAGGACACATTGGTCTATATGCTCATAGGCCTGTCAGATGTGTTCCACTTACCGCAACTCACTGTCGCCTGCGATTAACCTGGAGTAGAGAGCATGCATTGTGGACACCGCAACAGTGGTCTTGTGTAATGTTTCCCGGCGAGTACAGGTTTAGTTTGCAGTCTGATTCTCGCCGGACTTTCATATGGAGAGCGCCAGGTACCCGTTACCACCAAGAGAACACCATTGAACGACACCGTTGCGGTGGTGCAGGATGGCTCGTTTGGGGAGGAATTATTCTTGGTTCCAGAACTGACCTGCATGTTCAGAGTGTAACGATGACAGGCCACATCTATCGGGATGTCATTCTGGAACAACATGTACGTTTGTTTCGGGGCGCCATGGGTGCTGAATTTCTGTTTATGGATGACAACGCCCGTCCTCACCGTGCAAACATTGTAGACGAATGCCTTCAATTGGAGGATATCACCCGTATGGATTGGCCAGCATACTCACCGGACTTGAATCCAATAGAGCATTTGTGTGATATGCTTGGGCGACGAATTGCAGCCCGTCAACCCCTCCCACCTGTCAACCGGAACTTCGGAGGGCATTGCTTGATGAGTGGTGTAATATTCCCCAAGATCAGATTGGTAATTTGAAACTCAGCATGCCAAACATATAGCATCTTTTTTGCTCTTTACCTTTTGATTAATAAATAGACTTTACAAATAAGTCAAATTTGTTTTGTTTCTGTCTCTTTCTTTACCTGAACTTCATTATCCTTAATTTATGGACATGAGTGTAGATCGGAATCTGCGGTGAACCTTTACAAACATCCCTGCCACCGCCGGGGCTCGAACCCGAAACCTGTGGCACCGAGCCAGAGCGCTAGTCACTCGGCCATCAGGCCCCATACAACAGCATATCTAACTATCCCTATCAGTAACATGTAATATAAAAAATTTTTAAAGTCAATTCCTACTTTTTTTTTTTCACTCTACAGCAGAAAGTCCTTTAAAAAAGTTGAAATTTTTCTCTTATATCTGGCGCCATCTATTGGCAGATACATGCAACTTAAATCTAAAAAAACTAAAATGAATTAATTAAATTTAACTACTGAATTAATATTTGAAAAAACTGCATTCACATCCAGTGCCACCCACTACAAGTTCAAAAAAACATGTATTTGTACTAGAGTGGACGAATAAAAAGTATTTTATGAACGATTGCGAATTTGAACAAGATATATAGAGGGAGAGTGTGAACTAATAGCAGGAATTGAAAAATACGATCGTTTACATGTTTTCCCCTCTACAAATTGCAAAAAACTATTAAAATATGTTTTGTTTTCAATTGAGAAACGATTATTTCTTTCGTACTGACACGTTTATGAGCGGGAATAAAATACTCCTCCACTCATTACGATGCCGAGTATGAAAACACGGTGAGTGGAATGGCTCGTAAATCCTCTTTTTTTCCCGCGGATAAAAGCGCGATGTCTCCGGCGATTTCCATTGTGGGGAGAGTGCAACGCGCTCGTAAAAACGACGCTGATGGGCTGTCGAGAGGCCAAACAATCATTGCGACGCTTACAAGTGTCGGGGCTCCATAAAAGGGAAAATAAAAAGTGCTAATATTCTGTTCCCTCATTATTATGATTATTACTGTTAAAGTTGGGGCCTGAATGGCCGAGTGGCTAGCGCTCTGTCGCTCGGTACCACAGGTTTCGGATTCGAGTCCCGGCGGTGCCATGGATGTTTGGAGTGGTTCGGAATCCACTTTAAGCCGTAGGTCCCGGTCTGATATGACTGCAAGAGCGTCATGGAGCAAAAGTCAGTCTTCTACCTACGGGTGCTCCATCAGAACAGCAGCTGCATTCCTCTTACTTCTTTCCATGAGGGACACGACAACAACAACTGTTAAAGATAAGTCGTTTGTTAGGGGGAAAAGAGTACCACCTTTCATAAATCACACCGTGGCAACCAAGTGCCGTCACAGTTATGTCACAGCAAGCTTTCCGTGCGCTCTACGGTCATTTTGTGCACACTTTGGGCAAAAACAGACTGGAACCTACAGTTTAACGTGGATTCCAAACCACTCACAATTATCCATGCCCCCTCCAGTATTCGAACCTGAACCCTAAAGCCCTAGCATGACTCTCGTCCGTAGCCTATCTTCAGGATGCACGTGCCCCTGGGGAGTGCTCAATGAGTCACAGCGGTGCAGCTCTTGCTGATGGCATAAAGATGAACTGTCTCTGATCGCCAGCTGTGTTAAGGGGAAAAAGGTCTCATGCATACCACAAACAACTCACAAATGCATTTCGGAAAGATGACTGCCGCGTATCTACTTGTCGAACCTTCACCAGCAACCTGACGATCGAGGCGAGGATTCATGTCATAGTCTCCTCGGAAAGTTGAAAAAAACTTTCGGAAACGAGGAGACTATGACATTGAATATTTCTAATGCAGCTGGCAGATACTTAGACAGCTTGGTCTTGGATGCCTTAAGGAAAACACTGCGCCGACGCTACTCACTTAGCACTACTCAGGAGGTGCGTGTCACTTGAAGATAAGCCACGGACGCGGAGTGACAATGCCCCCACAACACTCTACGATCCTATTAGGACAGGGACCTACGGTTTAAAGTGGATTCCGAACCACTACAAGCATCCATGGCACCGCCGGGACACGAACCCGGAACCTGTGGTACCGACTGCCAGAGCGCTAGCCACTCGGCCATTCAGGCCCCATTCGTTTCCGAAAGTAGTGTCTGCAATATTGCAACAGACGGATATGTATTTGGACTGTCATTGCAAAAACAGTTAAAATGCCAAACAAGAATACGCGGCAGTTTGGTGTGTCGCTCTAATGTCATTTTTTGCACACTTTAGGCCAATGAGACCGAAACCTACGACATAAAATGGATTCCGAACCACTCACAAACATCCATGCAGTACGCCAGGACTCGAACCTGAAAAGCCTATGGTATCGAAAGCCAGAGCGCTAACCAATTGGCCATCAGACCGCTTTCCTGGAGAAGATCTCGAGGGTAGTTGTTATTGTTTTCAGAGAAATTCATTCAGAAAGGGATATTCTTAGCGTAACAGATCCCGTTCTTTTTTTTTTCCAAGATATTTATGAACAAATTCAAACACTTTTTTTAATTATATTTTAAAGATCAGACACTAGAGTAATCATAAAATAAAGCGGGGTTATTCTAAAGGGACAAAGAGTAAGAACAAACATTTTTTTTTTTTATTTCCAATGGCAGACTATGAACAGTTAGAGCAATAAAAAGAACAAAGTATAAAAAAAGAACAGAGAATACAACAAAACATGCTGAAACAGAGTTCATTCATCTAACATATATATCCCAATATCTCTCGGCGAGAAAAGTCTTGCTCAGAGCAGGACAGTGAAGTAGATGCGTGGAGTCCATGGCCTCTCCAGAGCTGCATATCGGGGAAGGAACAATCTTGAGTCTGCAAAGATGATTTCGCAGGCAGTCGGTTGTCAGATTAGCTACCATAATAGTAAAGACATCAATGTCCTTTTCACACAGAGTCTGCAAAAGCTCTGCGCTCTCGGATTGAGACAGTCCACCGACATTCCACTGTAGGACTCGAAGAGTATCAAAGTGAGGGAGGAAGACATAATGCCAAGTTGCAGATCTTTTAGCCACTAAAAAGTGTTACCAGGTGCACCACGGGAAGGTAGATCTAAAAGGTGAGTTGAAAACTCCATAGGCTGACGCATAGATGCGCTACTAATATTAAATCCATATGATTTTTAGTTATTCCTAACCTTCAAAAGAAACGTGTATAAATTTGACAGCTGTTGCACTATTAGTATGTGAGTTATAGCATTTTAAGTGAAGTTATAGAATTTTTAGTGTTCATCACGTGCAGTCCACTGGTTGACTGTCGATTGACTCCGGTGTGAAATGAAGGAGCCATGTTTCATCCATTGTCACATATCGACGCAAAAATTCGGGTTTGTTACGATTGAACAGCTCCAAACACTGCTTAGAATCGTCCATTCGTTGTTGTTTTGGGTCGATTGTGAGCTCTGAGCGGCACCCACTTTGAACAGAGCTTTCGCATATCCAAATATTCATTCACGATATTCCCAACACATTCCTTTGATATCTTTAGGGTCTCAGCTATCTCAATCCACTTCACTTTACGGTTATCAGAAATTATTTCGGGGAGTTTTTTGATGTTTTCGTCGGTAACAGCCTCTTTGGGGTGTCCACTGCGTGCATCGTCCTCGGTGCTCATTTCGCCTCGTTTGAATTTAGCAAACCACTTCTCTACGGTTGATTTTCCTGTTGCAAAGTCCGAATAATGTTTATCAAGCCAAGCCTTGGCTTCAATAGTATTTTTGTCACCAAAAAGCAATGCTTTATTTACACTTGAAATTCCTTTTATCCATTTTTTTCAAACTAACAAAAGTTGCTTCACTAAAAATGTTATAGATCACATACTAATAGTGCAAACAGCTGTCAAATTGATAAACGTGTCTTTTGAAGGTTAGGGCTAACTAAAAATCATAGGGATTTAATACTAGTAGTTATCTATGTGTCAGCCTACGAACATTTCGGCTGAACTGTTACTGCGCACCCTAAGAACAAACATATCCCGTCCTTTTCGTACTAGAGTTGGCGATGCATCGCATCTGGGCTTCTTTTCACTATGAGTATTTAGAAAACATGGTACAAAGTAAGGGCTGCTCGTGTATTCAGGATGAATGATTTAAACCCATGTAAAAAAAAGGTTCGTTTGGGCAAATGTCACAGGGACAAAGAGGACGACCCGTGTTGCGATGGATAGACGCAGTTGGAAAAAATTTTGCTGTACTAAAGGATAAGAATTGGAGGACCCTTGTCACTCAGAGGAATACATGGAAATCTCTTCAAAGGAACGCTTTCGTCTCACTCTGAGCTTGTCGTGCTAGTGAGGATGATTTCAATAGGACGACGTGTTGTAAAAAAAGACGGAAAAAAAAAAAAAATTCCGTAAAAAATACAAAGGCATGCATCCTCAGCAAATAATCATTTTTTTCTCCCAAAAGTGGAGAAGTGGCTGTTGGAGGCAGAGTGGCTAGCGCTCTGGCGATCGGTACCACAGGTTTCGGGTTCGAGTCTAGGCGGTGCCATTGATGTTTGGTGTGGTTCGGAATCCACTTTAAGCCGTAGGTCCCGGTCCTAATAGGATCGTAGAGCGTTGGTGGGGCAGTGTTACTCCGCGTCCGTATCTTCAAATGACACGCGCCCCCTTGGGTAGTGCAAAGTGAGTAACGTCTGTGCAGCGCTTGCCTTAAGGCATCCAAGACCAAGCTGTCTATGTGTTTACCAACTGCATTGGTACAAAAAAAACATTTTTCTAGATGTTTGGGTGTTCTTCTCTTTAAACCAAAAATTGATTTCGTCAATGGTGATACTAAAGCGTCGTCATTATACTTCCTCGGTACTTAAAAATGTTTTGATTAGTTTTTCTGATAAACCCTTCTACTTTCGCTTTCTCATTCATGGTGTCTCATCTCGAACTCGGAGTGCAAGTTGCGCTTCTTATCAGGAATCAGCGCAACGCGCCCCTTCCCTTCTTCTCTTCTTAGACCCTTGGCGACAGAACGCTCATAACGCTGAGAGGTTTAAAAGAGTTCCACACATATATATATATATATTCTTCATATATATATATATATTTACACATGTGTATACAAATGCAATACATGAGTTTGAATTAATTAGATAGTAATAGCATAAAGTCATACTCAATTTTACTATTTCATTATTATAATATGGTTTTTTTTTATAACGCAACTGGCAAACACTTACACAGCTTGGTCTTGGATGCCTTAAGGCAAGCGCTGCACAGACGTTACACACTTTGCGATACCCAGGGGGCGCGTGTCACTTGAAGATAAGCCACGGACGCGGAGTCACAATGCCCCCGCAACGCTCTACGATCCTGTTAGGACCGAGACCTACGGTTTTAAAGTGGATTCCGAACCCCTACAAACACCAATGGTAACGCCGGGACTCGAACCCGAAACATGTGGTGTCGAGCGCCAGAGCGCTAGCCACTCGGCCATTCAGGGCTCTATTATAATAAGTATGTTAGATCATTTTTCAATACACACGAATTATTTATTAATTTCATGTTTTTTTGTTTAAAAATATATATATATATATATATATATGTAGTTGTCGTTGTTCTAATGCTGCTGGCAATACCGAGACAGTTCATCTTCATGCCATCAGCAAGGGCTGCATCGCTGTCACTCATTGAGCACTACCCAGGAGGCACGTGTAGCCTGAGGATAGGCTACGGACGCGAATAACGCTACCTCCACAGCGCTCTACGATCTTATTAGACCGGGACCTATAGTGGATTTCGAACCACTACAGACATCCAAGGCACCGTCGGGACTCGAACCCGAAACATGTGGTGCCGACCGCTAGTCACTCGCCGACATATCTAATTCTTCTGTACGCGTGTTTGTCCCGAACTCCTTCTAAACAGCTGGACCGATTTGGAAGAAATTTTTTGCGTGTGTTTGACACAACATGGAGACATTTTATGGTATCCCTTTGTTATAAATAGTTCTCCTTTGTTTATACAATAATTTAAATGTTTTTATGGTATCCCTTTTGTTATAAATCGTCGCCAGAGAGTGCTGCGATGTATCCACTTGTCAACCCACCGCTAGCCTTTCGTCTTATAACCCGTTCAAACGATTTTTGATGTTTAACATTGCATTCATTTAACAAGTGTTTCATGGTATTTAGTTCTATTTTGATAGTGAACAAAATATTTAACGTTTTTAATAAAATTATAGGTAGAATATTTCCCTGGTTTTTCATCACTCATTGAAAACTGAAAATCCCCCTTCCCAAAAAAAAAAAAAAGAAACATTGGTACTACAAGTTTCAGGTTCGAATCCTGGCGGTGGCATGGATGTTTGTGAGGGGTTCGAATCCACGTTAAACTGTAAGGCCCCGGTCTAATTAGCTCAAAGTGTGCACAAAATAACTGTACAGCAACAAACCAAACCAAACCAACAAAGAAATCCAAACCAGAAAAAGATACATTTTTTTTAAGGCAAAAATATTTTTAGTTTGTAAATGCTCTATGTTGAACTATTTTTTATTTTCTTAAAATTATTTTAACTGAAGGAAATTGTCGATTTTACTTCAACTGAAAGATCTTTAATTAAATTAAGTGTGTGAAACTAAAAACGCACAAAAGTTTTTTTTTTTTTTAATTGAAAGCACATTTTAGTGTATAAATGTTCTACGTTTATTAATTGTCTAAATTTATTTTTAATGAATAAAAAACAATAATTTTAATATTGCTTTAATTAAATGATCTTACTACTGTGCCCAAAGAGTAAGGCCAATTATTATTTTTTTTAAAAAACTCTTTATTTATTCTTCCAAATGTATTTCATCGCCTTCAAAGTAATCCCCTCCGGACACAATGCACTTACGCCAACTTTTTTTCCTATCCTCAGTGCATGCTAGAAAGTCATCGGCAGTAATGGCCATCAAAGCGATTCACGTTGAATCTCTTCAATCGACTCAAAACAGTGTCCCCGTAGTGGTCTTTGGAGTTTAGGGAATAGTCAGATGTCGCACGGTGTGAATACGGTTGTTGTGGAACGATATGGGTTTCATTTTGGGCGAAAAAGTCAGGAAGAATCAATGCAGTGTGAGCTGGCGCATTCAGTGTTTTCGGTACCCATCGAGATTTGACGCGTTTCAGGACCAAAATGGAATGGACCGATCCTTTTGAATTTCCAACATCATCAGCAAGGTCTCTAATTGTAAATGGACGGTTTGCAAGCACCAAATCTTTAATTTTTTCCACGTGAGCTTCGTCGGTTGAGGGCCGACCCGAGGGCTCTTCGTCTTCAACGCGTTCTCTGCCTTCTTTGAATTGTTTATACCACTTGTAAGCATTTCTTTCCGATACAGGAATGCTGACCGAATGCCTTCTGCAACATTCTATACGTTTCCGCAAACAAAACTGAATGCAAGTGCTTCGCTCATTTCATTCAGACATTTCAAAAATCGCCGGAATCAGTTTCAGCGTCTCACAAAAGCCAAGCGTAACTCAAACAGTAATGAATATTTTGACGTTGAATTTCACACAGATGTCAAGGACAGTACCAACAACCTAAAAAAAATAAAAAAGAAAGGAAATGGAAATTCCTTAAGTCCCGGGAAATTTAAATTGAAAATGGGTCTTACTTTTTGGACACAGCAGTACACTAAATTGAATCACATGAGATTAAGCTGAATAGAAAAAAAAAAGAAATGTGTATAGTGAAAATAGAACTGACACTTCGATAGTGACAAAGAAGCCTTACTAACCAATCGTGGGGCTTCCCCTGCAGTCAACCCCACCCCCACTCCTTCACCAAATACTGGTTTTTTTTTTTAACTACTTTATAACCACGTGACAATGAGCTGGTTGGCGATACGACAGACAGAAACAGCTGACGGCTGTGCGAGTTCCGGTTTTCATCACGCCGAACGCATACTTTTCTGGCGAGAGTCAATAGAGTTTTACATACCGTATTTTGGACGTCCGGTATCTTTTTCTCCCTAGCGCGCATGCTCATAGGAAATGTTATTACAGATACGCATGCGCAATTTCCTATGAGCATGCGCGATAGGGAGAAAAAGATACCGGACGTCCAAAATACGGTATGCAAAAACTCTCTAATACTTGGAACCCAGATGGAAAGATAGTTTAAAGATTTGGAAAGATAGATATCGGCGCGTTCCGATCGCCGATGCACACGGCGCACACGAATCTTCTTATTGTAGATTATTACGGAGATCCTTGTCCGAGTAGCTCCTTCTTTGTAAAATGTTGAAACAGAGCGGTGGTCTCATGCCCTTTGAGTTAATAAGCAAAATAGATAATTAAATGCCCTTTTTTTTTTTAAAAGAGAATTATTTATTTAATAAAATTTATAAAATCTCAAAAGTGTAGATGTTGATGAAATCAGTTGCATGTAATAAAACAGATGAGCAAAGGTCAAATTAGGAGAAAAATAGCTGAGGAGAAAAGCGAACTTTTTTCATCTAGGCAGTTGTAAGGAATTCATTTAAAATATTTAGAACAGCGCGAGGTCTTTTGCTATGTTCGCGGGAAGAAATACCACAATCGTCATTTTGTAGGATATTTAATACGGGGTTATGGATGTTTCGCATATCATTATAGAACTGAGTAGAATTTTTTTGTCTTAAACTTGGAATCGAGAGAGCTCGTCTAATATCGTCGTTACGAAAGTACCAGGGTGAATTCGTTAACGTTCTGAGAGTTTTGTTCTCAAGCCTTTGAATAATTTCAAAATGTGTACGTGCGACTATCACGTCGAACGCATACTTTTCTGGAGAGAGTCAATATTTGGAACGCATGAAAAGATAGATATCGGCGCGTTCCGATCGCCGATGTACACGGACCTGTTGCTTTCACATTGCAGGAAATCGCAGGGGAATCCGGAGAGGAAACGCTGCCAGCACTGCGCATGCTCGTAAATGCCAGAACTAGTTGATGCGCTCCTTGTTTCAGGTTTTAACAATTCGTTTTTTTTTTTTTTTTTTCGAAAGAATTCCCAAATGATCCTTCTGGTAACGTAACGTAACGGCAGGGCCGTATTTTCCTATAGGCTAACTAGGCTTCAGCCTAGGGTCTCAAGATCAAGAGGGGCCTACATTCAAATTGTTGGCAAAATTAGAATGGCACTATTCTAAAAACAGTAAACACTGAATCGAAAATAAGGAGAAATTTTACACATATAACCTATAAACAAACATAAAAATGTATTGGTTAAGTTCAAAGCACTCCCACGTGGTCTAGTGGTTAGGACACCTGGCTGTGGTACCGAGCGCCCACATCCAGGTGTTCGGGTTCGAGTCCCGGCGGTGCCATGGATGTTTGTAGTAGTTCGGAATCCACTTTAAGTCGTAGGTCCCGGTCTCATAGGATCGTAGAGCGTTGCGGGGGCATTGTGATTCCGCGTCCGTGGCTTATCTTCAAGTGACACGCGCCCCCTGGGTAATGGAAAGTGAGTAACGTCTGTGCAGCGCTTGCCTTAAGGCATCCAAGACAGCTACCTAAGTTTTTGCCGGCTGCTTTAGAAAGAAAAAATCAAAAAATTCGGCTCATTGGGTCAGTTCGTTTGTATATAGTAGATTGCACCAAAGTATCGTTTATACGTTCACTGATTGCTGTGGCAAATATTGACATTATATTAAAATTTATTTAAATATTATTATTAAAATTATTATTTATTATTAAAATTATTATTTATTATTTGAATTTTGTTTCTTTGTAAATATTGTGTGTTATGTTTGATGAGTTAGTGCTACAAGTACTATATAGGGTACTGAGAATAAATGTCCAAATAAGTGTTCTCGACTTTTTTAAATTTATTATCCGTGCCACATTTTTTATAAAGATTAGTACCCATCACAACACGTTTCATTTAACATATTGATATAGTATACCACAGTAATGATGTATTTTATTATCTCTCATGTAATTTACAAACTTAAAAATGGGAGGTCTCATAAGTGGAATAGCCTAGGGCCTCTTTTCATCTAAATCCGGCCCTGCGTAACGGCGGATGTATAGTTGGAGTACCAGGGGTACTTCCATATCAATAATTACTATTAAAAAGTTAAATACATTTAAAACCCGAAAGTTAATTTTTAAAAGAAGAACATAGAAGAGCACATGCTCCGTAAAGAAATAAAAAAAAAAGGAATAAAAGGGTTAGTAAATATTTCAACATTTAAAATAATAGTGTTATCTTCTTTTCTGTTATCATTAATGGGCGCAACTTTCAGTTGATATATATATATATGAATTTTATTGGTACCAAAAATACTTAATCGAACCACCACCCGCCATCAGCAACTCCGTCGCGTTGCTTTTTTTTTTGCCCTTGCCCTTACATTGGAATCCCCGTACAAGACAACAGCCTTATATGGAGTTACAGCTCTTGTTCTGGTGCCATCTGTTGTCTTTTATAATAACAAATTGTTTACAATAGTTATTAAAATTTATTTAGCATTTAATAAATAAATGGGACAATAAAAGAATTTACTCCGTTACGAATTACGAATCCGTTACGAAACAAAAATGGTCTGAAAATGGTGCTTTTGGGCCTCTTTACTCTTGAAATGATTCATGAATAATATTAGTCTTAAGGAATTTTCTGGAGAATTTGGCTTTTGATTGAAGTGTTTTGTAATATGGTTTTGAAGCACTTTTCACGTTTTGGCTTGGGATTTCAAACATTTGTATATCCAATGGTTATATAGTACTCGTAGTGCGTGGATCATTCCTTCTTCTTGAAGTTTCATATTTTTCACTTTTGACATTTTCCGGTGCCTATTGAGCTGCAGCTTCTTATTATATTTGGAATACTTCATTCTTCATTTATGCCTAGAATGTTCAAACTTTGATATATTCTTTTGGCTATTGAATGTGATAACGTTTCTTGTAAAATTTGGATTACTTCATTCTTCGTTTACGACCAATGGCATTTATCTTACTTTTGTATATTCTTTTAGAGATTCTTGAACAATTCATTCTTCATGAAGTTCTTGATCATTATATATATATTATATTCATGTGGCTACGTTATTCATATTTTGAATACTTCATACAACGATATATTCATATGGCTATTTGAATTTGGTCATTCTTGCAGTATTCCAATCCATTGCTTCATACATCTCTTGCATTATTAAACATTGGTACATTCCTGAGTTTATTCATCCGTTCTCGAATGTTCACACATGGTAAGTTGAAATTTACCGAGCAGATTTCCTTTTTGTAGAATTTCCAAATCATCCTACTCATGTTGTATGAGAATCCATTATGTAAATTTGTAGATTTTAAAAACTAAATTGCATACATTGAAACAAAACTTTTGTATAAGATCAATAAATTCGTTATAGCAATGATTTATTTTTTGTTTATCATCAGATTTATATTTTCTATTTTCTATCAGATGTATTACAACAGCAAATGTGGTTTAAAAATACTATCTCTTATCTGAGATAATTTTCTTAAACCACATTCGCTGTTGTGATAATAATAATATTATTACATATTAATACATAATATTATAACATTATTATAACCACATTCGCTGTTGTAAAATAATTTTTGGAAACATAATAAAGAAACTAGTATTAAATTATTGTTATTTTTATAACATTAATATTTCAACGTGTAAAATATATCATTCTATACATAAATGAAACATAATGTACCCATTTGTTACATATTACAAAGGAAATTTAGTGTACCACATTATGGTATATTATTATGGTATATAATATTTTTATTTCTTTGCTAACTGATAAGATGTATTATTATCATAAAAAAAATTAAATAAACTATTGTTTCTAGCTTTCTCATTAAAATTGGTTACATTATTAGTTATTAAGTAGGAATAGTTAGTTATAGTAATAGTTAGTGTTGTTCTTTAATATTCTGTTTATTCTGAATATTAATCATAATAATGTTCAGAATGACAGAATAAGTTATTCTTTAATATTCTGTTTATTCTGAATATTAATCATGATAATATTCAGAATAAGTTATTTCTTTAATACTCTGTTATTCTGAATATTAATCACAATAATATTCAAAATGCCAGAATAAGTTATTCTTTAATATTCTGTTTATTCTGAATATTAATCATAATTATATTCAGAATGACAGAATAAGTTATTCTTTAATATTCTGTTTATTCTGAATATTAATCATAATAATATTCAGAATGACAGAATAAGTTATTCTTTAATATTCTGTTTATTCTGAATATTAATCATAATAATATTCAAAATGCCAGAATAAGTTATTCTTTAATATTCTGTTTATTCTGAATATTAATCATAATAATATTCAGAATAACAGAATAAGTTATTCTTTAATATTCTGTTTATTCTGAATATTAATCATAATAATATTCAGAATGACAGAATAAGTTATTCTTTAATATTCTGTTTATTCTGAATATTAATCATAATAATGTTCAGAATGACAGAATAAGTTATTCTTTAATATTCTGTTTATTCTGAATATTAATCATAATAATATTCAGAATAACGGAATAAGTTATTCTTTAATACTCTTTTTTATTCTGAATACTAATCATAATAATATTCAGAATAAGTTATTCTTTAATATTCTGTTTATTCTAAATATTAATCACAATAATATTCCGCATGACAGAATAAGTTATAATTCTGTTATTTGAATACTAATCATAATAATATTCAGAATAACTGTTATTCTGAATACTAATCACAATAATATTCAGAATAACAAAAGGAGTTATTCTTTAACACTCTGAATATTAATCACAAGAATATTCAGAATAACAGAATAAATTATTCTTTAATGCTCTTTTATTCTGAATACTAATCATAATAATATTCAGTAGTAGTAGTACTTTAATACTCTTTTAATCTGAATATTAATCATAATAATATTCAGAATGACAGAATAAGTTATTCTTTAATATTCTGAATATTAATCATAATAATATTCAGTAGTAGTAATACTTTAATACTCTTTTTAATCTGAATATTAATCACAATATTATTCTGATTAAACAGAACTGTCACGTTCCACGTGCAGCGCAACCAGAAACTACCATCGCCCATAGTTCTGGTTTCTGATGAAAAGTTTCGCGCACGCGCAGACGCGCATCTCATGCTTCCCTGTTTTTTTCGCTCCATCAGATCCGCGTACGCGGCGGTTGCGCAACCGGGAGCGGAAACTTCGGCGGCGGTTTCCGTCTCGCAGTGAAAGAAACTTTTTGCGCGGCCCAAGGTTCCGATGACCGCGACTCATCCATCGCCAACTTTTCGGCGCACGATGAGTTTGGGTAATTTGCATTCGGAAACGCGGAACGCGCGTCGTCTTCAGCTGTGCATAAGCGATGAAGCGAGCGTTCGGCCGAGACGCTTCGGCGCACAAATCTTTAACCTGGTGTGCGGCTTAATAACCCCACTTCCAATCGAAACAGTTTTCTGTGCTGCTGCTGTGTGTTCTTTATTTTTATTTTTTCACATATAGAGTGCCCGAAGGGGAAATTTGGATTGTGTGAAATAATTTATTAGTGCCATTGTTTTTTCTTCTTTTGTGTGGCGTGTGTGCTGGATATGTGGATATTTGATACACTTCTTCCAAAGTGTTGACGAGTGCTAAAAAAAGTGCCGTCTGGGTTTATTATGGATATCGAAGATGTGTTATTGCAGTTACGGAGAAATTGTTGCTCATCAAACATGGCATGATTTGCAGTTAGGTTATTTACGGTTTTGTTATTGACGGTCGTATTTTATAAATGTTGAGTATCTACTTTATAATGTATATATGTATATTTACTTTTATATTTGTTATTATTTCTTTCATATTATTGTTAAGAAGCTAGGCCACGCATTTAAATAAAAACATTGAATTCCATCAGTCGCATTGAAAAAAAATCGCACCTGTTTGGTCAAGGCATGGTGTCGTTTAGTATTTAGTTTGAAGGATATTTAATTGAATATAAAATATGAGTTGAATTATTATTCAGATTTCGTGGCATGAGTATAATATGTTTCTTTTATCAGCTAATTATTTTATACTTGGGTTTTCTTTTTTAATTTAATTAGATTAAAGATAACTTGACAATTTATTTCCTGATCCGAGAGTTTCGATGAGTTTTTGCGGATCACACGATAGTGAAGCTATTAAAATAATGGGACTAAATTTTTAAAAATTACAAGCTATTCATTTTAATTAATGTAAGTGAAAAAGAGATCTGATTCTTTCTTTATGCTTGAATAGGACGTTTTTAATTGATATTCATTGGATTGTAAATATATAAATTTATCTGAAAACAAATGCTAAAAACTTAATTGGGTTATTTATTTAATTTTGTTTTTAAGAAACTGAAAGTTATATTTAATTTTAAAATGTTATTATTTTCAAGCAATAATTTTTCTATGAGCTTCTTAATCAAAAAATTATTTCAATAATGTAAAAAGTGGGTCCACAGTACATTAATTGTATTTTTTAATAGGTTTTATAAAAAACAGATAAATAGGATATTTTTCATTCTATCACATGTTTAAAATTTTAAAAATAAATCATAATGAACTTCAATGCTTAATATTTAACTTCCTTGTTTAGAATTTGATTAAACTCACTTAGAAAGTTTTTGTTTCATATTAAAATTACTTATTCTACTATTTAAGCCTTGGATTTCAAAATAATTTTTAAAAATCCAAATATAAAAGTTATTTTTTCTGTTATATACTCTTTATAAAAATTTATCAACATATACAAATAATTCCTAGTTCAGTTGATTGCTATGATATTAAAGCTTCTAAGAAATTTTAACATCATTGATTTTTGCATATCTAATCAATATTTGGTATTCTAGTTAAAAAACATTAATATAAATTATTGTATGGGACAAGACATTAAATTGGAAAATAAGTTTTGTTGTGGCACATATTTTTTGTGATATTTTTACAAATAGTTCTTTCATAACAAGACAATTTTTTAATCTGTTATAAAGAAATTTTTTTTAGTTATCATGACTAAAATAAATTTTAGTAATTATTCTATTTTTGTAGTATTTTTTTCTTTAAGATGTGATTTGCGCTTAAGATAATTTTACTTATTCATATTTGTAGCTTATTTCTACAAATTTTGAATAGTCTTCATCAATATTAAATACATATTTTTAATTCAATATATATTTTTAAATTTAAATAATATATGTATTCTAGGCATGTATTCATGAGAAGATAATTTTTGGTTTTTTTTTTTTTTTTTTTTTTACAAATTTATTTTTTTATCTATTTTACAATAATCAGTTTCTATGTTATTTATAGAAATTTAGCTGAACATTAAAAATTCAAATTTTCATTAATAATAAATCTTTCTATTTGGTACTTTTTTTTATATGCTTTATAAAATTTCTTCAATGTATTAAAATTCAATTTGCAAAGATAAAGTATGATACTTTTTTAGTGTAAAATAATAATTTTATTAGCAGTTTAAAATTGTTTAACTGTTACATATTTATTTATTATAAATTTTAATTTCATCTTTAGTTACTAGGTCATTTTACTTTATAATTCACAAAATAAACGTTTGTCAATTGAAAGCTAAATTTTTGTTTTCAAATTATATTCTTTATTCTTTTTAAATTCCTGTTAATAAACAAGAATAAATATTAAATTTTTATAATATATGCATTAATTAAAAATCAACTAGATAGTTAAATTTTGGTTATTAATTTTTTAAATTTTCATTTATGTTTTAATAATATCAAATATTTTAATTGAAAAGTTTTCGTGATTTACAATATTTTTTTAATTTATCTTTTTTTTTTTTTTTTTGCAGTGGTAGTAGTAATATTTTTAAATGTCTATCAAACTGGCATATTTAATGTTTTTGTAAAACATAGAAATTCTTTTTATATACCATAGAATGCTCTATACCACTGAAACACCTGAAATATATATTATCTTATGACCATTTCTAAAAGCTTTTGAAAATTAACATAATATTGTGTGACACCCAAATCTTTTGTTGCTGCCAAGTTTTGCTCCAAAGTAACCAATGTACATCTTTCTCGTAAATTCTGTTATGTTCCTTTGTTGTTTCTTGGAGCATAACAGAATTTATGAGAAAGAAACTCTCCATAAATAGAATCAAAGCTATATAGACTGTTAACACAGCCACAACTTGCCATTTTATTAATGATAAACCATAAGGGGAAGAAAATGGTTCAAATTAGTTTTCTAGATGGCTACTCATAGTGACACCATCTGGAAAATATCTGCATCCTTGTTTAATTTATTTATAGCTATCCAGATTCAAAAAGCATCGGTAAAAGAGTTAAATACTTGTAAGAATCTTTGATTCGTGCAACAGTTGTCGTGTCGTTATGTGCAGGATAAAGATGCTCTTTTGAGAGAAAATTGTATGTGCTGTGACGGTTTAATGATTATTTGTAGATTCAGGATGTGAAAAAAACAATGTAGAGCCAAAATTATGAAAGTTTTTTATGGTTGGCCTAATGTTGATAATTTATTTTATAAATTTTAGTTTGAACATTAAAAAAATTTAATGATTCTCTAAAGTATTCATATTAAGAGTTGCTGTTATTGCAATATAGTTTTATTTTTTTATATGATTCTTAATAATGACTCTTCCATCTCTTTGTAAAAAATACCAAATTAAATTTCTCAGTATGATAAATGTACCAGAAGTTGAAGACTTTTATTAATTACCTTAACTGTCATAAATAGAAAGTGTTGGAAACTGTCTTAATAAGAAAATGTTTAATAAAAATTGGTGGAAATATTAACCTGTAAAAAGATTTAAAATTACAGAATATGGATTTAATTTGTTGAATAGCATATTTTTTAAGGAGTTCAAAATTTTGCATGGGAAACAAAACTGATTATAAAATTCTATTATTAAATAGAATTAGAAGTAATAATGCTTATAAAGAATGTTCTTGTATTTTGCAAGTTCAATCTATATTCTTTCGTAAATGTCTCTTATTAAAATGTCATGCAAGTATTCTGGTTATATAAAATAAAAAACTTATTAAATGTAAAACTTATTAAATGTAAACAATTAACTTTAAATGATAACAGATTCTGTAAATAAGTAAAGAAATACATATTTTGAGTGAGAAATTTCTCAAATTTTTGTAATTTTATTTTATTCTAATTTTGAATTTTTTTTTTATCATAATAGATAATTGCATGTTATTTTATTTTTAATATTAAAGCATTAATTAAATTTTTTTAATATCTCTGGTTTGTCAAAAGTGAGTACTAACTTCCTCTTTATTTTAAAAATGTGTTAGTGCTTACTCAAATTTTCAGTTTATTTTTATTGATGACATTAATGAAGTACAGAAAATGTACATTATAAAAGCATTTAACTAAAATCTTATCCATTATACTACAAGAATAAAAGTTTACTCTATATCATTAAATACAAGTATTTGTGTTAAATTTTCACCATAAATCTATTAATATTTATCATAATATTCTATTAAGCTTTTTGATAAAATGTAACTATCTTACTAATTGCTTAATTTTTTTGAAGACACAAAATATATATTCTTTGCTGTTATATTAAATGTCTTGAATGCTGTTTTGTTTTTTTATGAGATCATTTAATTAGAATAGGTTTCTGTGTTTTAAATTTTAAAGTTATTCATGTTTTTAATTTTAGATGTCTCATCATCGGTGATTAGAGGCACAAAATGGCTATGAGGAGTAGAGGATCTTCCTCTGAATCGGAGGGGGAAGCTGTCGATCCAAGTGTCAAAATCCTCATTAATGACGTTACACCATGTGATTCTCGTGAATTCTTGCACTTGCCAACTGTAGTATTGCCATGTCCTGTACCGATGCGGACGCAGAAGCGGTCAGGAAAAGGTCCACTCCAGAGAAGAGCCTCCTGGACCTGTTCAAGAAAGCCAGAAACAAGAGAGAAAATCAATAGATGGTAGGAACAAAGGGATAATAATCTGGGAATATAATTTTTTAATTTTGATTAACTAATAAAAATTGATTCCTTATATAATAATTAAAAAAAAAAATTAAAGATTAAAGGCATTACTAAAAGGGAACAAAAAATTTATTTACTTTGCTTTTTAATTTAATTTTGTAAATTTTTTATTTTATAGTTCTTGATCTTTTGTGAAGGTGACTTTTCAGATTTTTTTCTTTATTTGGCTCTCACTGATGTTTATATTTTATACACATGTATTGTCTAAAAAGGAAATAAAAAAACAAAAGAATATACTTAGAATATCCATGATTCTTACGGATATGCTATGTATATGCTTATGGATCTTCCAAATGCTAAGAAATATCTTAATAAATTATATGTTTTGATATGTGCTGTTCCATTTGCATTTCATTCCGTGTATTACTTAACAAGTTGCAATTAACAGTTATCATATTTTAAAGAATTATCATTATATTGGCTGATATGATAATTTCCATCTCGTAAGTGATATGGAAACTTATTATGACATTGTTCTGAATGCACTTCCCAATCCTTCGAAAAGTTTGAACGTAATAGAAAGTAAGATGGAAATAAAATTAAAAATGAGAATGTTTTTCTTAAAAATAATTTATTTCTGATGTCCCTTCCTATTCTTTAAATTTTAATAAAGATAAGTTAAAGCATTAGTTTTAGAAAAAGTATCTATGTTCTTCATTTATCACTGCCTTACTACAACACAATACCCTGTGTTCCTCAAATTTAGTATGCATTTCTCGAATGGAGTGAGATGTTTTCCTTAACGAGAAATATTGATGCGAGTTAAAATAAAGTAGAAAATAAGAAAAAAAAAGTGTAAATTCAAGATAGATATATTTGAATTAAAGATCCTTAACAGTTTATCTAGAGATCAATAACTGTCTTTTTTTTTTATTTATTTAAAATTTAATTTGTGAGAATTCTAGAAGCAACATAAATGAGAAACCCTAATTTATTTACCTAATTTGTTTTATTTTGTTTTAAATATAAATTTAAAGAATTGTCTTGTTTTTAATTTTTGATTATCTATCAGTAAAAATCCCAATTTCAAGGCGAATATGAATAGCTTTGCCGTCCTCCAAAAATAGCACTTTTGCATCTCCATTTGTGAAGTCAAAATATTGTTTGCAAATAAATTATCTTAAAAAAAAAAAAAAAAAAAAAAATGTTTTTTAGAAATTACAACTTTTTTTGTAACATTTGACTCATATTTGAATGTTTATTTTTTTTTAAATGTTTTTTTAATTGAGAAGTCTCATTGTGGAACAAATATATATATATATTTTAGATATAATTATCCTTTCCTATGTTACATATGTTTTTTTTTTTTTAATATTAAACAAAATTGAAGTCAAAAAGTATTCATTAACTAAACTAGTTTAGTGAAAAAAAGTAATAAGAGATAAAAAGGGAAAGTAAATGCTGCAATTTTTCCTGTTATCGAGAGTTGGACTCAGCAGTAAAAATTTAAGAACAACTGCTTTACACTTTTAAGTTAAGATGTATGTATATTGCAAATATAATATAAACTTTTTCAGATCTTTTTTAAAGAATATATCTCTATTCAATTCATTTTTGAAAATTTTCTCTATTTCAGTATACAAGACATTTATATAAAGTACAGTGTAAGCTTTCTTTGTTCAAAATAACCCTGCTTATTTTTTTTATATTTGAAACATTGCAAATTCATTATAATATTGTGATATTCCTAAAAATGTATATGAAGGTGCAAGAATAAATATGAAGTATGCAGATTAATGTAGCAGTAAATATGGTATATGCAAATCATTTAAAGCCTTCACAAATTGAAGTCCTTATTATGTAACCATAGTGAAGTATTACAGAAATGGCTCTGTCTCTTCATTGAAGAGAAAAGACATGTAATTATAAACTATTATAGGACACGTACATGAAATATTCTTTTTATTTATTTATTATTACTTAAAAATTACATTTTTATTTTATTTTTAAAACAATAGTGTAATAAGAAAAATTATGTTTTTAAAATTCTATTATTTATTTTCTATGACTTAGTTTTTATGCGTTTTATAAGACTATTATTTCATATGTGCATTTGTAAACTACATAAAAATTTCTAAACAGAATAAATTATATGAATAGACAAATTATAATATATTTATTGATGCATGGCTATTTTAATTTGTATCTGTATCCTTTGTAGTATTATATTAAAAAATTAAATCTATATAACTGTAGATTTTTTTTTGTTTACTTTGTATAATCTTCAATTATTTTAATTAACAAAATTTATTTAAAATCTACTTGCTTATGCAACAGGCTTTTAATATATTTTTTTTCTTTCTTAGCTGGAGTCTTGGAGTCTTAATTACTGATTTAGAACTTGCAATTAATAGCACAACAGAGGAATTGTTGTTTCGCAATAGGTTTACAGCTACTAAGGAGGGAAGTTCTGACAGCATACCTGAAGGCATTAAGGAAAAGCAGAGGAGTTTTTCTGGTAAATATCAATTGCTTTAAATCTGTAGTTATACAGATATTTTTCTGTTATTGTTATGTGAAAAAAAAAAATATTTTAATTTATTGAGATATTAAATTGTATTAGTAAAATAAGTATTTATTGCTTGCTGAATAAACAAAAAAATTTTTTTTTTATTTTAAATTATTTTCAAATAATATTATGCACTTCATTTAATATTTTAATTTTACAAACTCAAAAGGGGCAAAAGACAGAAAACTCATCTCTTAAATTTAAAATTATTTTGGGTAATATTGTGTTTCAAATTTTGTAAGATATTATTTTCAAAGTTTGTAATTAGTTCTCATGAATCTAAAGTGGGTTACTGTCAATTAATAATTTTATCACTAAGAAGAAGCCTAAACAAAATCAAAAGAATTTAAGTAAAACTAGATTGCAGCTCATTGTTTATTTTGATTAGTTTAGCATCATTCACAGCCAGAAAGATACATTTAATCGTATGTTTATTTTACTCAATACTTTCATTAAAGAAGCATAATTTCAATTAATAAAGATAATTATTTAATAAAATTTTCTGAAATTGTTATTTTTAGCTGAATTTTACATAAAAATTTGTTGTTTAATTTGATGCCGTGACAATGAAAGAAATGAATTTGATGCCGTAAATCAATTCTAATTTTATATATTTAAGTGAAATATATATGGTATATTTTAAAAGTTTTTTTAAAAAATATTTTGAGCACATTAATCTATTAAAAGAAAATTCCTTAGTAAAAAATAAAATGAATACAATTATATGAATTATTCTCTTAGAGTTTTATATATTTTTCTTTTTATTAGTATTACTTAAATGTAATTCAAACCATTCATATGAAATAAATTAAAATCTTCAAACTTATTTCAAAGGTAAAATCTTCATCGGTGTTTTGGAGTATTTTGATAACTACTGTATATTTATTTTTGAGTAATTTCTTATATAAAAAATTATATACTTTTCTTAATTTATTTAAATTTTTTTTAAATTATGACTGCTGGTGATTTTCTAAATGTTAATATTTTAATGTGACCTTAAAAATATATAAAATAAACTGTGAATTTGTTATTTAAATTTTTTAAAATTACGAATGCTGGTGATTTTTCAAATGTTAATAATAATTTTGTGCCCTTAAAAATATATAAAATAAAATGTGAATGTTTTAAAATGAACTAGGAAAGAATAACTTGTTATTTATTATAAGAAATATATAAAATCAAAATTATTTTATGATATGACACTTTTTAATGATCAATTAAAATTTGATTTACTTATTTTTTCTAGTAAGATATTTATTTTTGCTATTTATTTTCTGCTGGAAGTCGAGAAGATGTCTTCATGTTTTGTAATCAGTTACAGGACTCTGTGCAAAGCATGAATGATGTAATGTCCTCCAATCAATCTCGCTCATTATCAATAAGTATTACTGAGGTATATTGTATTGAAAAAGGCATTTGGTTTTATAAATCTCACCATTTTAATTTAAATGTACTGACAATTTTTTGCATTATACTTTGTATTTTTGAAAATCACTGAATGAAATTTTAATGAACTATGCTCTTTTTAATGTGCTTAATTATAATCTTTGAATTATATTTAAGTGGTTAAATTAATGAAATAAAGGAATGTATTAAACAAAAATGAAGAGATATAAAAGGAAATAAAATACTAATTTTTTTAATTCCATTTTTATGCATATGTTCATATATTAAATAAAGATATGTTCTGGATGTTTTTATCTGTGTATATTTGCTCATCCTGTATTATGCAGTTTATTTTTAGTTGAAGGAAAATTCTTTTTAAAAAAAAATTCAACCATATTATGAAAAATGTATACTGAATTCAGATCACCAACCGTGTATAAACACAAGATATTATAATCACAGTTGTTTAGTTTCTGATTTAACAAATTTCATTTTGAAACAATTGCATATAAAATAATTTTTTATGTGTTTAAACCAAGATAATGATTATTTTAAAACAGTATTTATACTTACTAATTTATTTAAAAATCGATTATACAATTTCATAGTCATTTCAACTTACCTTTAGTTCTTTTTTTATTTTACAGAAAATATCAAATAGATATTACTTAATTGATTATAGACATGAAAATTTAATGAATGCTTTTTATTTAATGAAATTATAATTGAATTAATAGTTATTACTTCTATTCTTATAAATACTTAAAAGGTTATTTTATTTCCTTTTTATAGCCCAAAGCTGTAAAGAAGCATTCACTAGTTACCTTAGGTGGAAAAAATTCTGGTAAAGAAGAGTGGTTGATTGCTCCTCGATCTACACTTCAGAAATCAGTTTCAACGCCTTCAATTGTAGCTGCTCAAGAAATTCAAGAAATAGGCAAGTTTTCCATTTTGTATGAATCAATAATAACTATTCACATTCAATTTTTCACTAATTTAATGTTTAACATTGTATCTATAATCAACATTGTTTTTTGTTTTTTATATCGGATAAAGAAGGCTACTACTACACAAAGAAATAATACTATACTATAATAATACTACACAAAAAAACTTCATAAAAAAATTTATGCAAGATTACATAGCCAATAATTTTAATTTATATGCTTATTTTTTATTTTATGTATATATTATTGTTATAAGTTGAATTGTTAAATATTTATTGCATATATACTTATTTTGTTGCTCATTGCTGCTCCTCATTTAAAAAATATTTTTCTGAGATGTATACCTTTAAATAATAATTTTATATTTTTATTGAAGAAATATATTGAATTTGTTTTTATGGTTTTATAATAATATTTTTTATACTTTTAATGCGTGTAGTCTAAAAGTAAAAATTTAACTTTTACAAATACTATGAATCGGAAATGAATCATCTTAAATCAATGTAAATAAGTGAAGAAAAAATTAATTTGTACCCACATCTTAGATTAATATTTATTTGTTCAATTAAGCACTACTGTTACTTTGCAATATAAACCATTAAAAATTAAAATAAGATAATGTGCATTTATAGTGTATAAAAAAATATAAAAATTGAATGTAATAAAATAAGTTTATTATATGAATGTATCTATACTCTTAATGTTAAATTTATATATTAATATTCTTTTACAGCTCATAGAAGAGATGGTAGAGACAGGTAAAATGTTATTTAATTATTTGTTCATAATTCAAATGTCGATTATAATTCACAAACCCTCCATCTTGTATATTAAATTTTCAACTATATGATCAAAAAGACAAAATATTTTAATCCGTAGAAAAATATTTATAATTTAACTTTGTGATTTTGACATTCGAATGATTATTTAGTCTTGTAATTTAATAAAAACAATGATACCTGCTACTGATATAATTTTATTTGCTTTTTTATTCACTACTATTTTTATTTTATGTTTATTTTGACAAATTAAAATAAAATTTAAAAATCCCAGTTTATGTTTCCTTTAATTATTTTTTGTATTCGCTTTATTTTTTTATGCATGATTTTTTGTTCTTTTGCATGATCATGTTTAGTTCATTTGGAAGAAATCGGTTCTCCTTCCAAAATGTTAGAAATTCATGCATCGAAATAATGCATGAAGATGACGAAGAACATGAAGATGTAAATATTAAAAGATTAAGTACTTTTTCATTGGCTGGTTTATTTCGAGAGTAAGTTTTTTTTTTTTATTTTGTTATGGTAAGGAAATGCTTTAATGTATTGATTTAATATTTTTAAAATTCAACAGTTATGTTATTAAATTTTTGAAATTCTATCATATTTTTAACATTCTATTATTTTGTTCTACCCTTATTTTACATTTATTTTATATCAATTTGAATATTTTTTGTTATTTTATTTAAAAAGTTCAGTATAATTGCAAAATATTTCTATGAATATTTTATTTTTATGTTTAATATAAAAATTTCAGGGATTTTATGTATGAACTGTTTATCAAACTTACTAAATGTCTTAAAGGAAACAAATGTTGGTAAATTGTAAAATTCAGTGTTTCTTTTTATTTTAATCTTAAGTACCATTAAGTTTTTTTTATAAGTTTTGAATATAGTGATCAACTTTTGTTAAGAACAGGATGCTCTACGTAATTAGGAATTATTTTTGACCTTAGATTTAGTTGGTAATATCAACAGCAAAAGATAAGAGGGTATTTTTAAAGGGATGGAATAAAAAATTTTGAAAATATCCTTTAACACAACATTCTTACAACAAGTTATAAAATTTTAAAAATATCAACTGCAAAAAATGAGAAGATATTTTAAAAAGGATTTTCCCTTGAATAAATTGTAAAATTTTGGCTAGTTCTTTTATTACAGTCTTGAAAGTACTTATTGTGTTTTCTGTTAAATTATAATTGACTTTATTTCTAAATTAGATTGAGATAAATTCTAAAATCTCCTCTTATACAAACATGATCTTAATTTGTTTATAAGACTATTATAAAAAATTTTATTCTTAAAGTAGGCAAGATAGTAGATAATGTAATATTGTATAATGCCAAGAATCTTGGTAGCTTCCAAAAGTTGCAAAACATATTAGTACTTTTTAAATTGAATAAAAATTTGATTATTAAAATAATTGACATAATTTATTATGTGTACACCTAAATTTGTTATGAATTGAATACTATGCTTAGAAAGAATGTACTTTAAAAACTACCGATTTCATATGCTGAGTCAATTAATTTAATTTGGAGAATTTAAAATTTAGAATATTTTTAATTGTAACAGAAAAACATTAATTATTTAATGTAACAACATTATTGTAACATTAATTATTTAATGCATCTAATGTGACAAAATTTTCAGAATTTTGTTAAATTATTAGTTACATTGAAATGAATTTATGCAATTTTAATTCATTTCATTAATAATTTTTATTACCCTAGATTGATAAGTACATATTTGCGTGTAATTAAGCTTATGTTTATTAATATTTGATAATATTTCTTTGTGATAAACTATTAATAGCCTTTTTTTTTAGTTCTAAGATAAGAAAATGTTTTTCTGTTCCTGCAATTACTGCAGTATTATAAATTAATCCATAAAAAATGTTTATAAATTTAAAATGACTTAAGTAGTGTATGCTCTAAAATTATTTAATGCATTAATATGATGCTTCCATATGTTCATTAATTCATGATATTAAACATCTTTCTTCCAATTATACACATATATTTTGCTAATTCAAAAAAATTTTAAGAATGCTGTGTTATTGGAAACTTTCCAGAATTCTTGAAACATCTTAGAACAAATCGGTTTCTGTATCCATGTTATCAAAAAAATTTTCTTAGTTCTCAAAAATGTTATAAAATCTATGTTCTCTGAATCTGAATTATATAGGTGATTCTTATGTTTTGCTGCTTTGATTTAAATTGTTTTATTTATTTTGTGTATTTTGTTTTGAATTAAATAAATTTTAACAATGTCAAAAATTTATTCTTTTGCAATACAAAAAGTGTTTATTCCTTCCCTCTTCTTTCTTTTAATAAAAGTAATGTGATAAGTAATCAAGATCTTGAAATATTAAGTCATTTTATTGTCAAAAATATTTTCTAGTTTTCATTAAAAATTTGTTCGACTCAAAAAAATTTTTACAAAAATTATCCAGAACCTTAAAAATACTACAAATATTTCATCTGAAAACTGTTTTTACACTAGTAAATATAATTTTTTTTATGAGTAATAATTTTTTTTTTTCTAATAATTTTTAGTACATTCATCTTAAAAAGGAAAAAAAAAATCAATTTAATTGCTTTAGTTGCTTACTCAATTTTTACTGACAACTAACATAAAAAAAGTAATTAGTAAACTTCATAAAGTTTGTGTAAACTAATTGATATTGTATGTAAAAAAAATTTCTATAATTTTTTAATATTGTGATATATTTTTGAATATCATTTTTTTAATAGTTATTTAATTCATTCTCTTGTTATTTAATTTCAAATTAGATAAATTTGATTAAAAAATAATTTAGTACTAAGATCTAAAAAATTATTTTATAATTTTAGGAATCTTCTAAAAACTGGAGCTCAAGATGGTGAAGATGACAAACCATTTAGTAAAAGAAAGAAACGTGGAAGTTTATTTTTCAGGAAAAAAAGGTTCCTGGCTTATTAAGTTTAAATATTTAGAAAGTGTAATTCCTGCAAATAATTCTTTTAAGTTAAAAAGTATATATTTTTTTATTATGTTTGTCAAATTTTATCCATAAAGTAGAAGATTTAAAATAATAAATGTAAAAGGTTTACAAATCTTACATTTTTCAGTTTTTAAAAAGTATTTTTGATGCTGCAGTTATGTTTTTAAAATATTATGTTATAAATTTAAGATAGTGGGACTGGAAAGTAGATATGCATTTAATATCTAGGGTGTAAAAGAAAGTCACAATACTTTCCTAACGTTTTATAATCTATATATTAGGTAAAGAGGTAAAAATCTTGCTCAATTTTTACAGTTTGTTATTTTGTCCTCCAAAATGTTTTTAATTCTTATAGTTTCATTACAAGCATTTGTAATTCACTTGAATACTTTGATGTATGATGTTTGTCACATTTTTAAATGCATTTTCTATTTATCCAAGTAAAATCTACAGATTATAAACAGGAAATTGCATTAATTTAAAAAATACGGATATTATGCTGTTGTCTCGTTTAAATTAATATGTCGAATTATTAGACATAATAAGAGGAAATTAGTTATGCATTGATTTGTACTTATTATAGAAATGAACTTAAATTAAATATTTACTCTTCTAAAATCGAATTATTATATTGATTCTTTATGATGGTTAAACTGTATTTGCTTTGAAATAATAGAAGCCTGTAATGGAAAAAAAAAAAAAAAAAAAAAAAACATGAATTTCAATTTTATATATTTGTGAATGAATTTGCATTGTAAAATGTGATAGGTTTTTTAAATGAATTGAATTTAACTGAATTTTTACATATTTTATTTATTTTTCTAATTTCAGAACAAGAAAGAAAAAGATAATAAAAAAAATTCATCACATCAATTTGTGTCCATCTGTTTTAGCACTGCTGCAACTTGTGATGTTTGTAGTAGAGGTTTAGCCAATAAATCAGCCTTAAAATGTGAAAGTTAGTTGAATTTATGTATAACCTTTTTTTCCTTAAGTTTTTGCTATTTTATTTTTAAAAATTCTACATTTATTCGTAGTTTCCTATCATAAATCACTTCTGGGTGATTTGTACAACTGAAACTAAATTTACAATTAATTTCATATTGGATACAATACAACTCAATTTTTATTTAAAAGTTTAGTCTTTAAATTGTCTAATTCTTGCATTTACTTTTGATATGTTATAGAATTTTTAAATTTTGTGGAAAAAATATTTTAATATAAACAATGTTATTTAATATTTGGCAGATTTTTTTATTTTTGTTAAACTTATTAAGTGAATTTAAACAAAATTGAAAGTACTTTTAGTAAATAAATTAATTTAATAAATTATATTTTGATATTTGTTTTCATTTGGGTTTGTAAGCTTCAGTAGTAATTTTATGTTGCTTGAAATTTATATATCTGAATGTTGTTCTAAATTTTATTTAATTGAACAAGCAGTTTTGCTTTTAAAACACAATGTAATTAAAATTCTATATATGCTTTTAAAATGCTATTTGCTGTATTTTTGATATTTATGTAAATTTTGATATTTTATGTATTTTGTATTTTGATAAGTCTGTCAAAAATAGAGTATCTTAAAGTAGTACCTTACAAAAATACTCAAATTTGATTTGTTTCTGAATTCTTTTGTAAAAATATTGGTTTTCTTTTAGTATGTGTATTAAATAAAAAAAATTTCCAGATATGACAAATTTAAATATTTAATACCTTATTCTGTCTTGAAAAAAAAAATTTAACTTTTTATTTCAAAAACTTTATTTCATATGAAGAAGCATTTGTTACAAAATGGAATGTATTTTATATATAAAAAAAATATTTTTAAGTGAAAATGTTTAGTTTCATTGTTTTCTTTTTATCTGCTTTTAGATTGTTCTGTCACTGTTCACGATAGCTCCTGTAAAGACCATGTCCCTCATTGCATCCAGTCAAAAGTAAGCATTTCTTAAAAAATTAATTTAATCTTTTATTATAATATTTGTAAGACTTTTATATTGTTTTATTTATGTTAGATGTTAATATAATATGTATTTTTTTACTCTGAGATGATTTGTATAAATCATGAATTTTATAATAATGGAGTTCTCTTGTAGTAGTGTGGTTGATAATCATTTCATCATATGAATCAAAATGAATTTCAAGTATTTGGAACTTTATCTTATTACAATGGTTGTAAAAATTTAAAAAGCACAAGTAAATTTTTAATGAAATACTTTCATCCACTATGGTTTTTCTATATAAAAATGTCTTTTATTTTACATTTTTTAAGAGTATATGTAAAAAAAGGAAAAATATTATTACAATAATAAATTTGAGATCACTCCAATTAAATAACATTTTAATGCTTTTGTTTCTTAATTTTAAAATACTATCTTTTAACTTCACATCAGATAAATATACCTTCAAAAGGTACCTTGAAAAATATTAATTTTTTTTTTTTAAATAAAAAAAATAAATCTGTTTTGTTTTTTCCTTCCAGATCTAAAATTAAGTTGCATTTTATGTCTACATAAAATGATGAATTTAAGTTTTGTAAAAACTCCTATGCTGATTAACTCATAAGTTAATTTTGTCTTACAAAGATAAGATTTTGAATTTATCTTTTAAAAAATAAAATAAATTTCAGGAAGTATCCTGGTAATCTGATTGGAATTTATTTCTAATTTTTATGAAAAATATATCAATTTTAAGGATTTTCATTCCAGTTAACCCAAATCATAATTGGTAATTTTTTTGGAAAGTTAATTAATCTATTTTGATACGGGTCTTAAAAATGAAATCTTTTCTTTTTTTTTAACTGTGTTTTTAAATATATTTGGTTTTGTCAATGCATAATTAAATTAAAGAGTAAATGCTTTTTAAAGGGCTTTATTTTTAAATTAATGTTATTTTATAGGTGGTTTCATCTACAACAGACAAGGAATCTAACACTTCTTTACTCATACCATCTGGTAAGTTTGCTTTTGTAAAATCTATAAAAAAAAAAAAAAAATTAAAAATGAATTACAAATTTTCATTTTTCATTACATTTTTTTTTTCCATTGTCTAAAAATACCTGTTTTTTAATATATATATATATGTATGATAAAATACCCAACATTATTTGACAACAAAATATTTGTCAATAAAACTGACTTTTAACATATTAACATAACATTAATATCAGCAGTGATGCCTTGAAGCATAATTTGTTATTTCTTATATATATTGTCACACATTTTATGTCAATTTAATTTTAAGAATAAAATTCATGTCAGAAAATGTATATAATAAAACCACAAAATTTTAATTTTTGTATATGCAATGAGTAAAGTGTATGAAGATTGAACCTTAAGAAGTTATTACTTTGCCATTAGATTATTTATTTTTTTTTTATCATCTTATATTTATACTTTTTTTTTTGTTTTGTGTGTCTAAATTTTCACTTAGAATCTTTTCTTTTTATAATTTTAATAGCATTTAATTTTGTTGCTTTCTTCATTGCTTTACTTAACTAATGCATGACAAAATTACCCTTTGCATGCTTATTATTTAACCCTTATCCTTGCAGGAAGTGTTCGCTACCCTTCTCGTTATCGCCATCTTGTAGGAGTTCACATGCTAACCCATAGTCAGAGCTTAATTTACTTAGGTGTGTAAATGAAAATGTATGATTTTTTTTTTTTTATTTTTGATCCATGATTTTTTGGAGTATAGAAACAAAAGATTTGTTTCTAGGAAATTTTTTTTGTGAATGCCAGAAATGCTTCATTTTGGTATAAGCAAAAATACAAAGTATTTTTTTATAAAATAATTTTGTATAGTGGATAGTAATTTCTACTGAACTGCATTTTTATTTTGTAATTAATAATTTACTTTAAATCAAATTTTTAAATACGTTTTTTTTTTTTTTTTATTAAAGGTGTGAAATTCCTATTTTAAGAATTTCAATCAGTTAACCACATATTTTTTTGTCATTTTATGAATGTTTGTTCTTTTTTTTTAATATCTTTTTTTAAAGCTGTTTTTTACTGTATTAATTATTTTATAAACATTCTTATAAATTTTTTTCATTTGAGGTAATGTTTACAACACGATTTTAAAAGCCATAGGTTTTTCTTTAATATAATATTACAAATAGTGTAGCATGAGAGAAAATGTTAATATAAAAATTGGGCAACCATTATTCAAAAGAATATGCACTTGAATTTACGTGAAATCTTTAAATTTCTTTAATGCAAAGAAATGTGAGTGTTATGTAAAGATTAGAAATGTAAGAATTAAAAATAATGTATTGTTATTTTTATTTAATGTTGATTTAGAAAATTTATTTATTTCATAACAAAGTAACCTTAATTTCATTTCCTTGTCAGATTTATGATTGTCTATTTATGATATATATTATACATGGTCTTTCTTAAACATTTTTAAATTTAGGTAAGCACCCTCAGCCAAATAAAGAGAAAAAGTCTTCACTCACAGACACAACACGTATAAATGTAAGTTGAAAATTTAAGAGATTTTGATTTTAAGTTATTGCATAAGAAATAGAATAATAGAACTGATAAAAAGATATTGTTTAAGTTAAATAGAATATGTTGTTGAAATATTGATTACATTTTTGTAAAGTTTTATTTTAAATATTTTTATATAAATATATTTAACTGTTGATTTTTTTTTTATATATAGTTAAGCAGTTCAGAATCAACAAAATCATCTTCACCCTCTTCAAAGTAAGTTAAAAAGCACATTTATATAGCAATTTTTTTTAACTCACTTAAGGCAGCATTTGAATTGAGGTCCAAAAAAATAAAAAAAAAAGGGTTAGAATATAAAAATTTCAATGATTGTTTCTCTTTTGTGGCAAAAAGTACTAAACTTATTTTTAATTTTTAGAAAATCTTTATTAGTTCACATTATTTATAAATATGTATTTATATATTAGTTATTAAATTGATAAATCATTATTAAATGGTGTATTAAAATGGGTTCTTTAATTTCTTTTGGTATATGTATTTTCAATTAATTATTTTACTTTCTGAAAAAAAGAGGTTTTATATTAAGCTTTCTAACTTTTAGTCAAATAAGTAAAAAGCAAATGAAACACAGTGCTTTGCATATATATCTTAAATGTTGTAAGTTTAGAAGTTTTCTACTTAAAATTTATGAAATTCTGATATTTCACAGAGTGCTCATAATTTACTGCTTTGGGATGAAGGCAGTATGCAATTTTATGAAGCAAATGAAATCCAAGGATCATTACTTAATTCAAGCTACACAATTATTTGCAAGAAAGTTAATTTTTTGTTTTTCTTGTGTATAAAAATAATTGTTTTTGCCAATTTAGAGGTTCAATTTCATAATGATACTAATAAAGAAAAGTCTTAAGTGAGTCTTTTATATAATTATAGAACCACTTATCTGGTATATGCAAAGAGTATCCTATTTGTGACATAAATGAGTAAGGAAGTAAATTCTTTCTTTGTCCTGCAGTGCACCTCGTAAAAACTACACTCCCAGTGGCTATTCTCAGTGGCGTAGAGTGGCCACTAAACTGGGGGTCAAGTAAGTGGACTCTGTATGCTTTTCAGCATGCATGCCTTTGTGGTATCCTCCCTACCGTTTTAGGCTCCCTTTATTAATTAATAAACCATGGTAATTACCTGGTTGTTTTGCTTTGTATAAATCATTTAAGTGTCATTCGTAATATTATGTGTGTCTTTGGCAGTTTGTTTTGTCACTGCAATGTAGTATAAAAATGAAGAGCTGATGTTTTTCAAATTATTTTACTAGTGCAAAAATAACCGTTTGTTTGATGGGGTAATATGACTTTTGTAAGATTAATTTTTACTATGTTAAGGGATTCTTGTGTACAAATTTTTATAGATTTCTTTCGTGAATATATTTTTTCACTTATAATAATCCAGTTGAAAATTTTATAACTCTTGTTTTTATTTTTGGAACTAATAACTTCTTTTAATTTAACTTCTTTGAAACAATGTAAAAAGTATATTGTATGAATCAAAACAAAGAAAAACTGTAGATAAAATGATGTGATGATTCAGACAATCATGATCATTACATGTTAGAAAATTTTTCAATTTTTTTTTTATAATGTTTTTTTTTTTAGGAGTAATGCAAAAATTTTAAGTTTTTTTTTTTTTTTTTTTTTTACTGGGTTTCAATTTTTTTTTTTTGCCATATAGGATAACTTGATCAATAAGTTTATTTATAGTTTCTTTTTGAGGTTTATTTATTAAATTGAACATTTTGTTAATCAGATAATCAGACATTGTGCTTGATCTATTTATTCTAAATTATTA